>ML776586.1:81588-92664 GCA_009831015.1 Picea engelmannii | reverse complement strand
CCTCAAGGATTCCATAAGGTAAATTTTGATAGCGCATCAAAAGGAAAGCTAGGACAGTCGGGCTATGGAGTGGTCATAAGAAACAACTTGGGCCAAACTCAAAGGCTCACAGCAGGAAATCTTGGATACCACACCAACAATTCAACAAAAATCTAGGGTCTCATCAAAGGGGTGCAAATGGCTCTAGATCAAAACCTCACCTGTATGATTATTGAAGGAGACTCTAAAATCATAATAGACTTGGCAACAAAAATCTTGAATTGTAGAGATCCAGGGAAAATCACTCCTAGTTGGAACCTCCTTGTCCCTATTCACATCTTCTAGGATCTTCTCAGACCTTCTCTAGCTCTATCTCCCTCACACATTAGGCGCAGTGCAAACAAATTTGTGAACAAACTGGCCAATGCAGGGGTTGATTCGCTGCAGCAGATCATTCTCCAAGATCCCAGGCAATCCTAAATCTCTCCTCTCTGGCTCCAATTCGAGGATCTTGCCCAACTGGATGGCCCAAATTTGGATGGGGTGCCACCTTTGTCTACCTAGAATTCCTTCCAAGTCAGAAATGATACGGGGTGAGAGGGAAACTGTAAGCATCCGCGTAGAAGATAAACAATCGACAGATGATTTCAGGACCTCGACAATCGGGAGTCACGACATCGAAGGATGTTGTTTATTAAAGTCGAGAAGTCACGAAAACCAAGAGTGGATCTGGATCAATGGTGCTAAAGGAGTTTTGAATTGTCGATCTGGCCCAATTGATCCGATGCAGTAATTTCGAGAACTTGGCTATCGAGAGTCTGACACATCAAAGAAGTTATTTCCCAAAGTAGTGAAATAGAAAAATGCAAAATCCTGATAAGAGAGAGTAGATCAGAACCTTTCAAACCAAATGATATCTGGACCTTCAATCTGGTCCCATGGATCTGACGCAAGAAAATATCCAGATCTCGGCTATCAGGAGTCCAAAGCATGAAGGCAGTTATTTCCCAAAGTCCTGAATTCGTGAAATGTGAAATCGTGATAAGCGACAACAGATCATGACCATTGGAACCAGAAGATATTTGGACCATCAATCCAGTCCCATGGATCTGACGTGAGAAATTTTTGGGAACTTGGATATCGGGAGTCCAAAGCATGAAGGAAACTATTTACAAAAGTCGTTAAATCGTGATAAGAAAAAATAGATTAGGACCGTTGCTTCCAAAATATATCTGGATCGTCGATCTGGTCCCATGGATATGACGCGAGGAAATTTTTGGATCTCGGCTATCGGGAGTCCAAAGCATGATGGAAGCTATTTCCCAAAGTCGTGAAATCGTGAAATGCGAAATCACGATAAGAAAGAACAGATTAGGACCATTGGTATAAAAATATCTCTAGACCGTCGATCTGGTCCCATGGATCTGACACAAGAAAATATCGGGATCTCGACTATTGGGAGTCCAAAGCTTGAAGGCAGTTATTTCCCCAAGTCATGAAATCATGAAAAGAGAGAACAGATCATAACCGTTGGTACTAGAAGAGATCTGGATCGTCGATTTGTTCCCATGATGTGAGAAAATTTTGGAAACTTGGATATAGGGAGTTTCCATCATGGAGGAAGCTCTTCCCAAGTCGCAAAGTCGCGAAATGCGAGAGAAGATGTGGACCGTTGATCCCGAGGAAACCTGGACCGTCATTCTGGTCCTGAAGGAATCGCTAATTGTATTTTGGTGTAAGAAGATAGGCTGCAAATCTCTTGTGTAAGCTTTCAGTTGGAATTAATATAAGGATCCACTTTTTATTCAAAAAAAAAATTATTGTATAAATGTTTTAATTAATTAATACATTACATGAGTAATGTATCAATTGATTAATATGTTACATTATACATTAATATTCATTAATACTTTAATTTGTACCTTACATTTATGTAATAATGTATTCCTACTTTATTAATATATAATTTTATTAGTGTATTAATACATTATTAATGTTTTAATGTATTATAATAATAATATAATAATCTATTTTTATGGTCACGGCCAAGCCACACCAAATTGTTGTATGAGACCCCCTTGTTTGTGGGACAAGGGACCCCCCTCTACCCAGCGATTTGACTGGTAAAGTCTACGGAGGTATACATACCCTACCCCCCTCTGGATTTGTACTTGTGACCTCTTAAGAGGAAACACATGTTTTTAACCATTAGGCCCACTCAAGTTGTATATTAAAAATGTATTAATGTATTAAATTAATAGATTATAGTATACATTAATGTATTAAGGTCATTGATATTCATGACCATAAGAAACCATGGTGATGGTAAGACATAGTGAAGCATAATCAACCATGACCATTTTTAATAAATGTATTAATACTTTAATAAAAATTAATGTATTACTTTAATGGAATAATCTATATAATGTATTAATACTATTCAAGCATTAATATTGATATTATTACTTTAATGTATTACTTTAATAATTTATTAATATTTAATTTTTACATTTTAGTATTGTATTAGTACTTTAATAATGTATTACTAATGTTATTTAGGTAAATGTATTACTATCTTATTAATGTATTTGGTTTTTTTTTGTATAAATTAATTAATACATTACATTATTAATATATCAATTAATTAATGTTTTTTACATTATACATTAATTTTAATTAATACTTTAATTAAGACATTACATTATTAATACTTTGTTATGTATTACTACTTTATTAATGTATTATTTTAATGGTGTATTAATATTTTAATAATGCATTTAGGATCTCCATATATTCAAATATGGGAAGATATATCTTATTTATACAATGTATTAATATATTACTTTAATCTATTAATACATTATTACTTTAATGTTTTAATACATTATTAATTTATTAATAGTGTAATATGTTACATTGATGTATTAGTACTTCAATTTATACATTAATAATAATGTATCAATTGTATCAATCAATTAATACTTACATTATACATTAATGTAAATTAATACTTTAATTTATACATTTTTATTATATATTACATTAATGTAATACACTACATTAACACATTAATAGACCATTAATTTATATACATTAATATAATATATTTATGTATTATATTAATATATTATTAGTATATATTATTACATAAATGTAATATTTAATTAATACATTGATTATGTCTTAATATATTAATGGTCATCCCTAAGACATGTTGGCCGTCAACTAGCAACAACCACTTTATAAAAGTGGTTGATATATGCCCATCGACGCCATCTATTCACCTTTCCAAACTAATGGCGTTGATTGACGTATACCAACCGCATGTTCTTGGTTGCATAATTTGCTAAGTATAGAACTATTAACTATATATTTCGTAAAGAATGCAAGTATAATGAAGTGCTTGGTTGGATGGACGCTTTGGCTGCCAAGTGTCAAGTGACGAGATTTGACTCCTTATATACCTGACGATACGTGGGAGTGATGGTTGTGTACATGTGTTGTATAATACGATACTACTCAAAGGGGTACCAACAAGGGTTACAAAGGTTTCTAACAAGGTGAAACATTTGTTTCAAGTAACCTATGAAATCATCTGTATTTCCTACATGTAGTATTTCCCACCTACAGTTTTACCCTCCAAATGAGAGATCTTTTTTCTCTAACTACGTCGATAGTACATGTCTCTACCCTGGAAAAACCTTCCCACTATTTTTGCATGGGAAAGTGATCTGATACCATTTGTAAGGTACGAGGTGTTTTATAATAAGCAAAAACAAAAATATAAGAGAAAATACCAACGAAACAACAAAATATAGAGAATAACAACACCAACAATGATACGTTTATTGATAGAAATCCAAGTTCACTTGCCTCTTCAAGGGGGAAACTTCGAGTAGAGAAGAGCTCTACTACAATAATTCTCAAGACAAGACTATCCCATGCCTTCTGCTCATATATATACTAATTATATCTTCTAAAGAACATTCTATAGGAAGATCTTTCTAGAAGCGTAAGATTTTATTAAGTCTTCTTACATTAGATTTGTTCACATTATTACACATGCCTTATTTACTAATGTCAACCTTTATTACACAGAAAACATATGATTCTACCTATGTCAGGGGTTAGGGAGGTTAGGTCCTGTTATCCCCATTTTCTGGATAACTAAGGGGATTATATCACGAGGCCCTCAAGTTGCATATATGGAGTTCCAAGAGACTACATCACCATTAATACCCTTTTGCACAGATGGAAAACCCACTCACCACCACAAATGGTCATAACTTTGCAGATGGCATCCACCACACTAGCTGGCTTTCGGAAGGCATTGGCCCTTGCTCCATGAGGTACAATTCAGTATTATGGTGAGCATAATTTCAATATTTAAGACATTTGATTATGTTCTATATTATATTTATCTAGATTTCATGATATATGCTTGGACATTATACCATTTTCTCTGCTTCACCTTGGTGGTTGACATTGTGGTCTAGTAAGTGGTTTTCCTTGAGGATGAGTTTGTTACTAGGAACTCCCTTAATGAACCATCATACCATTCTTGACCATACTTACCACTTTTCATCATTGTTCCACTCCATTTCCTTATCTCTTGGGAGTTTACGATGTATTGACCCAAAAAGGAGTTGTCCCTCATTCTATTTGAAGAAGGGGCTAAAGGCCGAGAGGGGTTGATGTTGGGTAAAAGATAAAATCCTTGTATAAACCTTCCAGATGATTATCCCAGGGATCACCCAAGAATGCAATGAAACCCTTATATTTGAATAAAGGGTATCCACAATATAATAAATAATGCTTAAAAGGTTAGTTGAAGGATAGGAGGTCTCATCATGAGCCGAACTATCATGTCCATGAATATCTAGTGGTATGACATTACCATCATGTGGTCACCAAACCAGTGTAATGGATCTCAGTTTCATGGCTGAGAGAAAGGGGGTCTCATCACGAGCCAGCCTTCTCATTTCCATTAGCTGTTTGTGGGTGACATTGCCACCACCTGGTCACCACACGAGGGAAGTGACCTTCAACATTTCCTTATTCTATATTGAAAGAAAATAAAGGAAGAAAGACAAAACAAAAATTAATGGGCTTGGAAAAAGTGCATTGAGGATGAAAGTACCACACACCCTCTACAAAGGCACCCATGAATGAGACACTACGATACCTTATATGTCATGATCCCTATGCTCATTGATTCTTGAACCCAACCACTTAATCCACTTTACATGGATTAGAGAGGGATATCTTGGAAAATCTCCTTGACCTAGGGCAATATATACCCAATAGGACACATCGTCAACCCTCCCATTTTCAAGATTGACAAGTCGCATAATGTGTTTGAGTTGTTAATTGTTTGATACATTGCTTTTTGATGCACATGCTTAGATGGATTATGTATTGATTGGATTCACTTATCATGATGTTATGACTTGAGATCCTTGGAGGGCATGCTCATTTGTATTTGCATGACCTAGTTTCTCGACATTTTTTGGAGAACAAGCCTAGCTTGGCCTTCCATGGGGCTACAAGCCCACAGGTTGGATGCTAGGGTCCCGCATTCTATATGAGAGAGAACATACTTGGAAGTCCTTGATGATGACTTGGATGACCTAGTACAACCCTGACTTGCCAAACGATTTTCCCAGGATGGGAAAAACGTCTTATATTTGAGCTTGAGGTCACGCTTTTAGGGCAAGAGCATGGTGGTAATATGCCACTCTTTTGACACATGAACATTTGAGGAGGAGAAAGGTCTTCACCATGACAAGAGTGCTTAGATGCTTGGCATGTGGCCTTTGGAGGCCTACCCATGCTTCTCCAACATCAACGACTTCCTCAAAGTGGAAAAACATCCCCTAAAGGGGAGACGTCCTCCTAAATTAGGGTTTTATTTGTGCAAAAAGTGAAATTTTAAGTGAATTGTTTCATATTACTTTGTTAAGGGGGAAATATTAGGGTTGTTGACCCCTAATATTGTGGTTTACTCCCTAATTTGTGGACAAACTATGTTCACTACATTTTTTATAAATAGAGATCATAAGATCTCATTTTAACCATAACTCTCCCTCTTGTGAGAGGCCTTGGTCTGAAATTTGCACCACAATTGGCTCTTTTTATATATTGTGCAATTTTTTATGGCTATATATTGGTGAATGGTTGATGGAAGTCTAGAGCTAGCCTTGGATGATGTTTTCTATCTCTTGTGGTGTATTATCATGGAATTTCTCTTGATCTTGGTATGGTTTTCTACTATTATGCTATCTTTTTCTTCAATTCAAGTATTGTTATGCTAGGATATAGGTGGGAAGTATAAGAGCATACAGCACCACCATAGTATTCATAATTTTATTTCTTCATCTCGTTGATTTTACAAGGGTTTTCTAAGAGAAGTATGAAGGCATACACCCTCTTAGATTAAACCCTAGCCTAGAGAAAAATTTCCTGAGGAAGTAAAGGATTACACCCCCAAGAGGTAGCTTCTATTAGCTATTTGTTTATTTGACTCCATTAACCCAATATTAAAGGCACTAGTCAAAATTTTTTGCATTGGAGATATAAAATCATTGCTTTGGGAAACACATTTTTTGGTCTTTTGAAAGGTTTATTTCTTGAAGTTGATTTGCCTCATTGAGAGGAGATTTCCCCCACTAGGGCATCCCCTCTCTCCCACTACTCTAATTGTTGTTACAAAATTTAACCTACAACCATTATGGTTGCATAACACTAGATACTAACACTTTCATAACTCCTAAACTAACCCTATACTGGCTCTTAAATGTTGTACACTAACTCTACTAACTAGGGCGCATAAATTGGTCGAGTGCCTGGAAATTTTTCATGGTTTATTTTTTTGTTGCATTCCACTGAATGCTATGGCCATAAGTCTGCAATTTTCTGCAGGAAAAACATGTTTACAACAACCATTTTTTCTATCTTCTTAAGTGCCATCTTTCATCCAATATTCATTACCAATTTTGATGTTGATTTACTTAACTAGTTTAGATCTTTGTATGCTCATTTAGATGTTAGGTTTTTTTATATAAATTTTTACTTACTACTTCAAATTAGGGATAGCAATCTTAACTTGTTGATCCAACTAACATATACCATTGAAAAGTGTCTTTTCTTATGTCTTGGGCAGGTACAATCATTCGGAGAAGCACTATACCTATGCGGAAATAATTACTTGACTTACAAGGAATATTTTCCCACCTTTCCTCCCACTTAGACTTGACCTATAGGGGATTCAATTGCATCCATAGCCATATCCATATCAATTTCCCTAGGATCATTTCGATCACCTCCCTAGAGTGACCTAGTCACCCTTAAAGTGCGGAACCTACATTGAGGTGAAATTGGGTGTAGCATTACCAAGTTGTAGCACTTGATTTATGGTTGGGTCGGGCTTTCCCCAACCTACAACTTTCACTATAAAATTTTTGCACCGTTATCGGGGAAGATTTTGAATCTTCTTCGTAGCCTAATGAAACTTTGGTGAGCTATCCCAAAGACTTTCCCTTAGCTTGCACGGTGACTCCACCTAAGAGACACTGCCTTTCTCTTATCCTTGATGAGCTCATATTGAATCAGATTTGGTGACTCCACCTTCCCAGAACCCACTTTTCCCTTATCCTCTTCCATCCTTTGGTGAACATTGAGCTAATTTGGTGACTCCATTGAGGTATTACCCTAAGCAATGGAACCATGACTTCATGAGACTTACCATGGGAATTCTATAAGGTTTATCCCTCCTTTAATGTTCAATATATTAATGGATATCCAAATCATTGCCCCCCGAAATGGAGGGCAAGTTTACCCAAATTTGACAATGATCCATCTCTAGCAGTCACCCATGTCATGAATTATATGAAGTATGCTTCGAGCTTAAATGTGCTACATGAAGATGTGCTGATGAAAAATTTTGTGTCTTCACTGAAATGAAGTCAAAAGTATTGTTTTGCACACTCATGTGATCCAAAGAATATCCCTTCTTATACAAATCTCATTAAATAATTTCTGAGGAAATATCGACCAACTATTCAAAGTTTGCAAGATGCTTTCCAAGAGCTCAAACATACTCTTTGTCGTGAAGGTTTTTTGATCGATGATGAAACAATAGATGAAGAAAATATTGAAGAAGATCATGATGAAGAAGATGCAGATGAAATATATTCTCTTCCACTTGATGAAGATGTCCAAACCTCTGCTACTCCTACACATCAAGAAGAGAACATGATAAATTATAATCCTTTTGAAAACTTTGATGTTTCCTTGTTCCATGATTATGGAAATGAAGAAAACTTCCAAAAGGATCTTGATGAAGTTTCTCTTACAAAAGGCCTGAGTGAGACTTTGTTATCTACTTTCCCTTTTAAAGAAAATGAATTTGTCCAGTCTTGTGAGGAACTGATCAACTCCTATGATGTAGATGAATTCATGGAACAACCCTCAGATATATTTGACGAACACGTTGATGATTTCATATAGGTTGGAAGACATAGATGGGTTGTGGGTTACTTCATTACTGATATAGATCCCATTTATGACATTGATGGTAGCTCTCAAGAAGAAGGGGTTGAAATGTCATTTTTAGAGGGTTGGCATCGATGCATGTATGATTCAGATGTTTGGCAACCTATTGATGGCAATGTTACATATTTTTTCATTCCTTTCAAGGATGACCCGTTGTAACATGATATTCATTCATCCTTTGGTACATACCCTTTTAAGGATGCATGCTTGTTTTTGAGGACTTTCAACCATTGCGCTCAGATTTTGAGGAATACCAGGACGTAGCCACCTCAAAATAGTCAGACGTTCATTTTTCAAAGAGAAAGTATTTTCATATTGGATATTTCCATGGATATTCACAGAGGAAGAATAAATGTTTTTATACACACGAGATTGTTCCTTACCTCTTTCCCTCTTGTCCAAGAGATCATGCAGTATTCTTTCAATATCTCATCTCCTCTCAACCCTCGAAAAGAACTGATTCTTTATGGACTGATGAAGATGAGCCTTCATCTACATATAGTACCCCCCTTCATAGATGGATTGATTAGTCTTATGGATACACTTTCAGGTGGTATGATCAGGCTCATGGTTTCTCTTTCTAGCAGGATTTCCTCCCTCTTGTTAGCACTCTGTAATTTGCCCAAGGTTGTGGAGGCAGTCATAGAGGCAACATCAAAACCGCTTCGAGTCAGGGATCTATCTCTCTGAGACTCAGAGAGGGATATCTCTGTCAAATTTGTCTTTGTTATATATTTGATCTTAGGCTAGCTATGGAGAATATGATATGTTCTTGGGTTGGGTAGGTGCAGAGAAGAGGAACCATGGGCAATGGAGTCACAATCTAAGATTTTAATCAAAAACAAATCCTACAGACAACCTTACAGGGAAAGGTAGGAAAATCATTGGATTCTTCATAATCTTAGGGTATGGAAGAGGGGAAAAATGTTAAGAAGTCAAATTAAAGACAGAGCAGTAAAGAATTTTGTGTTTAACTTTTAGTGGAAAACATTAACATTGCTTTAAACTGAGAACAGGGTGCTTTTACACAAATCCCAATCATAAATATCTTTGAAAATGGAGAAGAAAAACATATATGATACCAGAGGAAAACAAAATCACAATGAGAAAAAACTTCACCAATGAATTTGACACAATAATCCTGTAACTACTGCGACTGTATTATTGAATTGATGAAAAATATAGGAGGCTCTATGAACTCTTTACAAAAACTAAATCATGGTCTCTTCTCCTCATTTTCACACATTTGATTCCATACAATATATAAAAAAGACTCTCCTCAGGTTTCCGAGGTTGAATTCAACCACCTCGGCCAAAAATAGCAAGAAATCCCCAAAAATATGGAACTATCAGCCATGAAAGACGAGCCTAATTTCTGCAAAAAAGGGGTCTGAATAGACATCTGTTTCTTTTCAACGCTGACACCTGGGAAAAAATTGAAGGAGGTTATTTTACATGGGCATGTTTTGGACAAACACCTCCTTTGTTTTCTCCAAATTCGCTTCCATCTGGCCGTAACAGCTCCCGCAAAATCAAGACTGTAACAAAAAAAATTAAAAACTGGAAAAAAGGGCCTCGAAGATGGCTTTGATTCTCCTTGCTCATGGCACCTGTGAAAAAACTGAGAGAAATTTTTGTTCGTCAGCCCATGACGAGAAAAAACCTCTCTCAAATTTTAAAAATCTGTCTTCATTTGCCCAGAATCGCTTCTGGAAGATGACATGCTGAACAGGCAAAAATGGGTGAAATTTGGGAAAAGCGGTTTTTTTTTTGGATGGGTGGTATTCTGGACCCCCCCTGAGGTGGTAAGAGGTTTTAGGGGGGGGAGGGGTCCACTGGCCTGTGCAGATGACAAGTCTCCAAGGGGTGGTAATGGAATAGAACCATTCCGGACCCCCCCCCCCCCCCCCCCTCTCGTTAAACTTCGGATGGTGAGGGGGGGTCCGTAATTTTTCTCATTCATTGATTTGTTTTTAATGGGATGTTATGTGATGTTTAGACTTAGGATAGTATTTTAGTTTTCTTTTTGTTTTTTATTTTTTTATTTTTGTTTTATGTTTTGTTTTGTTTTTGTTTATTTTAATTTTGTTTTATTATGTTTTGATTTATGTGCATTTTTATTTATTTAATGTTTGTTTATTATTTATATGTTTTAATATGTTTTTTTATTATTATTGATTTGTGTTTTATTTTTTTTTATTTTTTTTTTAATAATTAATTAATAAAACATTAACCTAATTTATTAATTAATCGATTGATTAATTAATTAATTTTTAACAAGATTTAACTTAGGTTATTTATCTAATTATACTAACATTATTAATTAATCTAATTAACTTATTGTTCTTTTTGTTTATCCTAAGTTTGATTATTCATCGATGGGTGGTGAGCGAGATGTGGCCAAGGGATAAAAGGACAAGGAAGTGAGGGCACAGCGTGGATGAAGGATGTAGCATGGAGTGGAGGAGGTCTGATGCAATGGATGGATGACATGTTGGGACAGGGCTCGCCGAAAAAACTGCCTCATTCCAGACCCCCCCCCCC
>ML776586.1:53235-81529 GCA_009831015.1 Picea engelmannii | reverse complement strand
AGGAAGAACGGTCAAGGGGTTCTAGAATCGCCTATAGACCATCCATCTGTGCACTGCCATGATGACCATAGATCTGTTCTTTTTAATCACCATTCTAGACCCCCCTCCCCCCAACCATTAAAAACAAATCAGTCGAGGGGGTCCGGAATCCATTGTCAGTCGTTGATCTATGCGCCGCTAGATCGACCGTCAATCTAAGCGCGTTCTTTATTCTCCAGGCGTGAATGCAATATATGAGGCAAAACTTAGGCTTAATGACCTTTTTGAGGGTTTGGTGCACTGCTTCCCTTGCTTTTGTCACCACGGGGTTAGGAAAAACTACTCGGCATAAAAAATCATGAATTTTCCTTTTCCTTTCCTTTCCTTGAAACTAATTTGCAGAAATGAAATATTATTTGCAAACCAAAATACACCCAGAGTGAAAAATTTCCAGTCACCAGATGATACTATGAATTATGGGGTTATAACAGTGGCTCCAGCTAGGGATGGCATCTCTTTTGGGAGGTGTCAAGAACCACAGAACTTTGAATATGTAGACCGGTGCTTTATTCATTGAGCTGATCCCAAAATCTTATTTTTCAACCTATACCTGTTTTGATCTTGCGACTGAAAACTAAATCAAAATGAACACTGTTGAAAAAGAGATGCTCAGAATGTTGAGCTTATTCATATTCTCCTACCTACCCTATACTGCTAAAAATCATGTTAAATCAAATAATACAAAAATGCCAATGAATCCAATCAAGTAGCTATTGAGACCAAAGGACTACTTGACTTCTTGTTAGCACAGTAGAAAAGGCATCTTGACTTTTTGCCCATAGATTCAAAACTGCAAAGTGTAGAGGCCACTGCTGAAAACATGATTGATCTTTACAATAGAGACCTCGACAATCTTGAAGAAAAAAAGTAATGCCAGATATATATTAAGGCTCTGTAGTGAAAACTTTCTCCATATAGGTGACTATAGGATCAAGGAAGACATGATCTATTCCTTGATTTTTAGATTCAACCAAGTGAGTAACATGCTCTTGCATGATATATATGCTATTTGCATCCTCATGCACTTCCTGACATGGCTGCAAATGTTCTGGTGGGTTATGAAATGATACTTCTGCTAAACACGTCCATGTAGTTGACTTCCTGATCATGTCAATATCATAACATCCTTTTAGCCTATAACTGGATGATGGAAAATGGATTTGACGACACAAGTCATCCAACACATCGGATATCAGATCCTGTAGAAATTGAAATGATTGCTGCATTGGTTCCACTAAAACTTCTTTCTTTTCTATGTGTTTATCCTCTAACATATACTCAAGATTCGTTTTCAAAAACTGAAATGAATTAAAGCATAATGGTACAGAGTTATTTTGGATTAAATCATAATTTGTCTCAGGTTTTAAGATTTCATCTAGAATTTGAAAATCAAAGTAGGTCAAGGGCTGCAATTCTGGGTTTAGAACAACCTCCATATCAACAATGGCATCTTCAACTGATTGATCAGAGAATTTTTTGTCTTCACTATTTACAAATGGCCTAGAGTTTCTTTTCAAAAATTGAAAAGATGAGAAACATAAGGGAAAAGTGTTTCCACTTACTCTGATATTTTTTGCATTTTCCTCATCGCTGTCATGATTGTTGGGCAAAGGTCGATTGTCATATCTGATCTATAACTGATCTTCTTCCTGCCAATGACATGTTGTTGGTTGCTTTGAACAGTCAACTTCTATTTCAGCCTCATGATCATCATCATACTGATCACACTTGGGTAGATTATCCCAGTAGGAAAAGTCATCAAACATGCACATCATATCAGCTGATGGCTCTTCAACAAGTTGAGTTGGAACTTCATCTTTGACTGCGTCGTGAATTGAATACATGAAAGAATCATTATCCAAACCATGGTACCAAGGGTGAGCTGCAAAATGTTTGGGAACTATGACCTTTTCTTTCTCTAAAATCAATGGAACATGATGTCTTTGGACAAAAAGCTCATCTTTCTTGTTGATCCTCCATATCATCTCTTCCATGGAAATGGAAAAAATGTCCATTTTAGATTCTAATGACTTCAGCTGCTCCTTTTCTTTGTTCTTTACCTTTGACCTTTTGATCAGCAAGTTGGCCTCCACATCAACTGCAATGTTCTGCATGTTAATATTATGTTAGCTGCGGGAGGTATTTACCTCCATGTGTGAACCTGACAAGAATAGAAGACTCCGGGAAGCAAGAGAAACCCAAATGAGTTGGCTAATAACCCTAGAAACCTTGTCGGCTCAAGAAGATAATTTATATTAGGTTATTAGCCTCCAAGAGAAGAAGTCAACCAGAAATAATAATAATATACTGAACAACACTTATCTAGAAGGAGAAGTTGGCCCCAACAAATCTGGGAGAACCAGTATAAATACAGGGTACCAGTTCTCATTTGACAGCATCTCAGAATTGTAGTTTCCCAATTAGTGCACACTGCAGTTGCAGTTTGGTGCACACATGTGGAGGAGGGTTGCAGGTGCAGCTGCAGCAGCAACTATTTTTTAGTGTTGTCTTGGACTATCTATTGGCGAGGGTTTGGACTATCTGATCAGTCTTTTGTGATGTGTTATCCTTAGGGAATGATGTGCTACCCTTTGTTTGGCTATCTAGCCTAGGGTTTGCTTCTGGAGGAATTCTCAGTCAAGGTTAAGGCGCTCGGAGGGATGCTTCAACCTATGGTTGGGTGACGAAGGTATCGTCAATGGTAAAATGAGCACACCATCTTCTATATTCTAACAGGTTATGGGCCCACACACCTTCAGTCAGCCTAAAACACTGGAAGGAAACATAGCCGCTAGACATTGAGCTCGTTGAGGAACTGTCACTAGGGTTACTAGCAGGAACAGTTTCCAAAAGCACGACAGCTAGGGTTATTAGCAGAAGCAGTTGTAGAAACCCTAAACCTCTTGTCAAGGCACCTTAAGTGATGAGATTGACCTAATCTTTGGATATATCAGTGTTCCCTAGCCCATCGCATCTCCTGGTACTCTCAGAAGGCCAAGACGTGAAGTTTGAATTTCTGGTCAAATCTAGGGTTTGACCAAGTCAAGCAAGCCATGAAAAACTCTATGAGGTCTGAGAACAAGCTATATGGAGCCTCTAAATTCAGAGCATGGAAGACAAGGATTGACCTCATCCTTGCTACGAATAAAGTGTTGGATATTGTGAAAGGAAAGATCGTGAAGCCAGAGTTTGAAGAAGGAGAAGAGAAGGAACTACAGAACGTTGCAGCTATGGAGAAGTTCAAAGATGTTGACATCAATGCCATGAGTATCATAGTGGATTCAATAAAATACCACTTGATACACTACATCTCCCATCTTGACTCATCGAAGAAGATGTACGATGCCCTAACAAATCTCTTCTCAGTCAGAAACATTGGACAAGTTATGAGTCTGAAGAATGAGCTTTGTGACATGAAGATGAATGATGACAATAGCATAACATCATACTTTGTAAGGATCTCACAGTTAAGATATCAACTACAAGCTATTGAAGAGATCACTTCAGAAAAGGAATTGGTGAACATAGTACTCAGACATGGGATGGATTTGCCGCAAGCATGAACACAAGGAAGGAGTACCCAACATTTGAAGAACTTTGGACTTGTTGTGCTCAAGAAGAATCAAGGATCAATGCAAAAGAGAAACCCCAAAAGAAGTACGATGATCAAGCCTTGACAACAAGATTTAAGAACTTCAGGGACAAAATAAAGTTTGATTCAAGAAGGAAGCCAAAACAAAGAAAAGACATTTCAGAAATAGAGTGCTTCAACTGTCAAAAGTATGGTCACTATAAGAATCAATGTCTCCAGCTAAAGAAAAGGAAGGAGAAACACGAAGCATCGATTTCCAAAGAAAAGGAACCTACAAAGAAGACTAAGCAATATGGAAGAGACTTCTTCTACTAAAAAGGTAACAACATTCTTCTTATTTCTTGTACATATCTTGTTTTCATCATCTCTGTACGTATCTTGTATATCTATCTCTTGGAAAATAATGTGTTCCAAGAGGAACTATACCTATGAAAGAACAAACAAGATGAAAAGAGTTATCATTAGATATTACACATGAAAGAATGAAATATATCACGTGAAAGCTATTACAAGATAAGTTGAAATCAGAATCAATCTTGAAGAGACTTAGAAGTCAGACATCAAGAAAAATTGGAGAAAGACTTATGATGACAACTAAGATGGAAGCGTGGACTCTGTCAGACAGAAGAGCCAATTATATATTACAGAAGACAACAAGGATGTAGATGGAAGTATGGACTCTATCAGACGGAGGGAGCCGATTATATGCACTCTTACATAAAGAAAGGGTTAGGAGGTAGCTAATCCTATGATCCATTAAAGATGATGAAAGGTATATATCCATGGTAACAGTCATGAAATACAACACATGTTCAGTTCAGCCGTAGAAGAAGACTTCCTCGGAATCCCTAAAGAATTCCTGGTTGTCCATCTAGATCCGTGATCCTATGATGAAAGGAAGAAGTGAAATATCTAGGGCATGGAATCTATAAGAAACTCCATGGACCCGAAAACTAAAGAAGAACATGAAGATTCCAAGAAAGAAGAGAAACCAGAATAGCCAATCATTACATCAATAATCACAAGATTAGCAAGCCTGATATGAAAGCAATCAAGCATAAGAGATGAAAGTTGTGATGAAGAACAGTGTATGGAAGAATTATGAATGAAATCATTGCAAGATCCAAAACCAGAGGTTCTCTCAGATGGAGGGAGAAGACTATGATGATTGATTGTTCTAGTACACCAGACCTATCTCTATATAAGTCGTTATCAGATGAATACAAAGAATGTTCTCCAGAGAAATTGAATGAAGAGCGTATGAAGAGCAATCTCAAGACTTTGAGGTATACCAGAAAGAGACTCATGTATGCAGATAAGAAGAAGACAACTTGGTGGAGAAACCTCCAGTGTACAGTAGAAGCGTGGTGAAGATTTCCTATAGCATCAAGATGACTACTCAACAGATCAGATCTCATGATGACAGAAGAAGCGACACATAGATATGTTCTAGTTCTCCAACTATGATATACTGTATTTTTTAGATCTACATGAAGCCTTCACAGTGTTCCAGACTAAAGTACAAGCATTACATTATCCATGATAAAATCCAAAAAGGAGAAAATGATTTCTCCAACACATATCTCAACAGATAAGCATACATTTTGATAAAGCTTCTATCCAATATGGATGAGTTTACGTACTCAAGCTATAGATTGTGGAAACAACTTCCTTCTTATTGGAAAAGGAAGAAATGACTCTCCAAGTTAGGTGAGACTACTGAAAATATTATTTATCTTTGTAATTGAAAAATAGTCCAGATTGGATAGATGCTTTCCTGTTCGGAAAGTGGATTGATATTTCTGACGGACAGTGACTTCCCATTGTAGTTAACATGGGAGGCAAACTGATTGTTGATGTATCATAGATAGTGACTTCCCATTGTGGCTAACATGGGGAGTGGTCTAGGACAATCATTCTTCTTGGCAATCACTCTGAGTAGTGGTCAAGTAGAATGGTCCGTCTCGACGGGCATTCATTCTTTCGAAGTTCACAGTTGTGAGCAGTTTCGAACAATGTTCCGTTTTGGAGGTTGATGCAGGATAGACATTCCTTAGGGCAGACTCATTCTCTCCAGGTTACACTTTGTTTAGTGTTGGAAGAATGGCCCAGGGTGGGGAATGGTCCGGACAGTTATTCCTTAGGGAAGACTCATTCTCTCCAGGTTACACTTTGTTTAGTGTTGGAGGAATGGCCCAGGGTGGGGAATAGTCCAGGCTCAGCAATCAGGGATAGTCATTCCTTAGGATTTATACATTCTCTCCAGGGTGCACTTTGATTAGTGTACGAGGAATGGCCCAGGGTGGGGAATGGTCCAAACATTTCTTAGGGTTTATACATTATGTCCAGGGTGCACTTTAATCAGTGTAGGAAGAATGTCCTAGGGTGAGAAATGGTCTAAGATCAGAAATAAAAAATAATCCTTCTTCCTTGTTTGTGAAGAATCAGGTAGATAGCCCATTGCTGATGAGGGCAGATATTCTTTCAGATCTCACAAACATGAGTGAAATATTGGCCCAGAGGATTCAGTTTATGTTTAACAATATTTTTCTGTGCAGGATGGCATCAAATGATGGTGAATATGTTTTCACTATTTTGGGGCGGATATTCTTTCAGAGCTCACATATGTGAGTGAAAGATTGGCCTAGACAAATAAGTTTATACCATAACATTGTTTCTGTGTAGGTTTCTATCAGATGTTTGTTATGAAGATAGTAGATATAGACTACTGTGGTGGATTTGTTCCACTATTCATGATGCATATATTCTTTCAGAGCTCACATATGTGAGTGAAAGATTGGCCCAAATAATTCAATATATATATCATAACATTACTTCTATGTAGCATGTTGTCAGATGTTTGTTATGAAGACAGTATGACAGTAGATGAGGACTATTGTGGTGAATATGTTTCATTGTTCGCAACCATACGTTGTTGATCAAGTACTTGTGTATTACTTGATGTGGTAATGAACCACTGGATTGTATTTATGTACTACTATGAATAGACACAGTTGTTCTCTATCCTTGTTCTAATTGCCTTGAAGACTATCAACAGTTTATTGGAGATAATGATCATTCAGATAGATGATGAACAAAGATTTTCCATACGGAAAATAGTTCATAACTTTTACTCCTCTTGTATCACTCTATGGTGAGAGTGACTTATCTAGCATCATATCTAATTACTCATATGAAGTATGGTTTTGAGAGTTGATGCAACTGATGGTGATGGTGATGCTCATGATCTCGTCATGAAATAGTCTAGATGATTAAATTGATGCTACCAGATAAACGTTATGTTTTTGTGCTCAAGTCCATTACCTGTAAATACCTCTCTAGCTAGGAGGGAGTGTTAATATTATGGTAGTTGTGGGAGGTATTTACCTCCATGTGTGAACCTAATGAGAATAGAAGACTCCGAGAAGAAAGAGAAACCCAAATGAGTTGGCTAATAACCCTAGAAGCCTTGTCGGCTCAAGAAGATAATTTATATTAGGTTATTAGCCTCCAAGAGAAGAAGTCGGCCATAAATAATAATAATATATTGAACAGACACTTATCTAGAAGGAGAAGCCAGCCCCAACAAATCTGGTAGAACTAATATAAATATAGGGCGCCAGTTCTCATTTCACAGCCTCTCAGAATTGCATTTTCCCAGTTAGTGTGCACTGCAGTTGCAGTTTGGTGCACACATGTGGAGGAGGGTTGCAGGTGCAGCTGCAACTATTTTCAGTGTTGGCCTGAACTATCTATTGGCAAGGGTTTGGACTATCTGATCAATATTTTGTGATGTGCTATCCTTAGGGAATGATGTGCTACCCTTTGTTTGTATATCTAGCCTAGGGTTTGCTTCTGGAGGAATTCTCAGTCAAGGTTAAGGTGCTCGGAGGGAGGCTTCAGCCTATGGTTGGGTGATGAAGGTATCGTCAATGGTAAAATGAGCACACCATATTCTATATTCTAACACTGCATTTCTTCAAGAGTTGCAGTGTTCCTTTCTCTTAATTGGAATTCCATCTCAGGATCAAAAGCATCTGGGAAATGCAAGTGTGTTGATCCTGGGGGTGGTTTTATATCAGCAGGAATTGCATGATATATCTTATTGAACCTTGCTAAAAATTGTTGTACTGTTTCCCCTGGCTGCCTTTTCAAATGGTCATATTCTTCTAGGATGAGAAAGACATTTCTCATGATCACCCACGTATCTAAGAAAACTTGCATGAACCGATGAAAATTTCTGATGCTTGTAGCTAGGAGTTTTTTAAACCAATTTTTAACTTTGCCTTGCAAAGAAAAGGCAAACATCTTGATATAGACATCGTCCTCTTCAACCTCATAAAAGTCAAGAAAATCTTCAAAACTTTGGATGTGTTTTTCAGCAATAATATTGGCACTCTCTCCATCAAACCTGGGCAGATTATTGGTGTAATTTGTAGGGAGGTCATGGAGGATAGGAGGCAAATCTAGGGGCTTGTATCTGTCTAGGATTTTGGCAGTTATAGGAGGTGAAGCAAGAGGCCACCTCGGCCAAAAATAGCAAGAAATCCCCAAAAATTTGGAACTGTCCGCCATGAAAGACGGGCCTAATTTCTGCAAAAAAGGGATCCGAACAGACATTTGTTTCTCTTCAAAAATAACACATGGGAAAACAATGAAGGATTTTATTGTATATGGGCATGTTCTGGACAAAAAACTCCTTCATTTTCGTCAAATTCACCTCCAGTGCGCCATAACATCTCCCACAAAATCAAGACTTTAACGGAAAAATGAAAAACTAGAAACAAGGGCCTTGAATATGGCTTTGATTCTCCCTAATCATGGCACCTATACAAAAACTAAGAGATTTTTTTGTTCTTCAGCCCATGCTGAGGAAAAACCTCTCTCGGAATTTGAAAATCCATCTTCATTTTCCCAGAATCACTTCCGGAAGATGACATGTTGAACAGGCAAAAGTGGGTGAAATTTGGGAAAAGCGTTTTTTTTTAGGATGGGTGGTATTCCGAACCCCACCTAAGGTGGTAAGCGGTTTTGGCGGGGGGGATCTATTGTCCTATGGAGATGGCAAGTGTCTAGGGGGTGGTAATGGAATACAACCATTCCGGACCCCCCCTCTCGTTAAACTTCGGATGGTGAGGGGGGGTCCAAAATGTTTCTCATTCGTTGATTTGTTTTTAATGGGATGTGATGTGATGTTTAGACTTAGAATAGTATTTTAGTTTGTTTTTTGTTTTTTATTTTTTAATTTTTGTTTTATGTTTTATGTTTTGTTTTGTTTTCATTTATTTTAATTTTGTTTTATTATGTTTTTTTATTATATTTTTTATTATATTTTAATTGTTTTGATTTATATGCATTTTTATTTATTTAATGTTTGTTTATTATTTATATGTTTTAATATGTTTTTTTTTTCTTATTGATTTGTGTTTTAATTTATTTTGTTTTGTTTTTTATATTAATTAATAAAACATTAACCTAATTAATTAATTAATTTTTAACAAGATTTAACCTAGGTTATTTATCAAATTATACTAACATTATTAATTAATCTAATTAACTTATTGTTCTTTTTGTTTATCCTAAGTTTGATTATTCATGGATGGGTGGTGGGCGAGATGTGGCCAAGGGATAAAAGGACAAGGGAGTGAGTGCGCAACGTGGATGAAGGATGTAGCATGGAGAGGAGGAGGTTTGATGCAATGGATGGATGACACGTTGGGACAGGGCCCGCTGGAAAAACCGCCTCATTCCGGACCCCCCCTCCCCCCCACCGTTAAAGGCAGAATGGTGGAGGGGGTCCAGAATCGCCTATAGACTATCCATCTGCATGCTGCCATGACGACCATAAATCTGTGCGCACTTTTTAATCNNNCCCCCTCCACCATTAAAAACAGATCAATCAAGGGGGTCTGGAATCCACTGTCAGTCGTTGATCTATGCACCACTAGATCGACCATCAATCAAAGCGAGTTCTTTATTCTCCAGGTGCGAATGCAGTATATGAGGCAAAACTTAGGCTTAATGACCTTTTGAGGGTTTGGTGCACTGCTTCCCTTGCTTTGGTCACCATGGGGTTAAGAAAAACCACTCAGCATAAAAAATCATGAATTTTCCTTTTCCTTTCCTTTCCTTGAAACTAATTTGCAGAAATGAAATATTATTTGCAAACCAAAATACACCCAGAGTGAAACATTTCCAGTCACCAGATGATACTATGAATTATAGGGTTATAACACCTCCCACCCATCTTCATGAGTTTTATTTCATGATCGATTATATGTGTTTTTATACTCATGATTAATATGTTCTTGACTTATATTTGTTGTATTATATGATTAAGCATAGGGGGAGATACATTGATGAGATCATCAAATAGTTGCATTGGTTGTATGACTTTACCTAACATCATCCAACACGTGATCTTTAGGGCCCAAAGGCCCTAGGTAAGTAGGTAAGTCATTTTGATTCCCTGCATTTGCATATTTATTACTCATGTTATTTTATATGCATTTCATTTTCATTTTACTCTACTTGCATATTGATTTCATGCTTAGCTTATAATTTTTTGAAAAAATATAAAAAAAAAACAATTCTAGCTTAGTTGGTTTTTTATTATGATCATATGAGAACAAGGATGAGTAGGCCATTCTGCACTTGAAAGTTTGATGTTTCCTTGTAGGAACAGGTCTACTAGGAGATGTGGTTCTCATGCACTCTACGACGGGCACATGTCCCCAAGTAGGATCCAAATGTTATCCCCATTTTGTGGATAACTAAGAATATTATGTGAGGAGGCCCTCAGGTTGCATATATGGAGTTTTCAGAGACTATATGACTGAGAGTGGATCTAGATCATTGGTGCTAAAGGAGTTTTGAACTTTCGATCTAGCCCCATTGATCTGATGCGAGGAAATTTTAGGAACTTAGATATCGAGAGTCCGACGCATCAAAGCAGTTATTTCCCAAATTCGTGAAATAGAGAAATGCAAAATCCTCATAAGAGAGAGAATATCATAACCATTGGAACCAAAATATATATGGAACGTCGATCCGGTCCCATGGATATGACGTGAGAAAATATCTGGATCTCGGCTATCGATAGTCCAAAGCATGAAGGCAGTTATTTCCCAAAGTCATGAAATCGTGAAATGCGAAATCGTGATAAGCGAGAGCAGATCAAGACTATTGGAACCAAAAGATATTTGAATCGTCAATCCGGTCCCATGGATCTAACGCAAGAAAATTTTGAGAACTTGGCTATCGAGAGTCCAAAGAATGAAGGCAACTATTTACCAAAGTTGCGAAATTGCGATAAGTGAGAACATATCAGGACCGTTGCTACCAGAAGAGATTTGGACTGTTGATCTAGTCCCATGGATATGACATGAGGAAATTTTGGGATCTCAACTATCGGGATTCCAAAGCATGATGGAAGCTATTTCCCAAAGTCGCGAAATCGTGAAATGCGAAATCACGATAAGAAAGAACAGATCAGGACCATTGGTATCAAAAGATCTCTGGACCGTCAATCTAGTCCCATGGATCTAACGCAAGAAAATATTGGGATCTCGACTATCGAGAGTCCCAAGCTTGAAGGCAGTTATTTCCCCAAGTCACGAAAGCATGAAAAGAGAGAACAGATCAGGATCATTGGTACTAGAAGAGATATGGATCGTCGATCTATTCCCATGGACGCAAGAAAATTTTGGGAACTTGGATATCGGGAGTTTGCATCATGGAGGAAGCTCTTCCAAGTCACGAAGTCGCGAAATGTGAAATTGTGAAATGCGAGAGAAGATGTGGACCATTGATCCCGAGGAAACCTAGAACATCAATCTAGTCATGAAGGAATCCCTAATTGTATTTTGGTGTAAGAAGATAGGTTGCAGATCTCTTTTGTAAGCTTTCAGTTGGAATTAATATAAGGATCCACCTTTTATTCACACAAAAAAATATTGTATAAACGTTTTAATTAATTAATACATTACATGAGTAATGTATCAATTGATTAATACGTTACATTATACATTAATATTCATTAATACTTTAATTTGTACCTTACATTTATGTAATAATGTATTTCTACTTTATTAATAAATTAATAGTATTAATACATTATTAATGTTTTAATGTATTAATGCTTTAGTAATGTATTTATTAAAAATGTATTAATGTATTAAATTAATAGATTATAGTATACATTAATGTATTAATGTCATTAATATTCAAGACCATAAGAAACCATGGTGATGGTAAGCCATAGTGAACTATAATTAACCATGACCATTTTTAATATATGTATTAATACTTTAATAAAAATTAATGTATTACTTTAATGGAATAATCTATATAATGTATTAATACTATTCAAACATTAATATTAATATTATTACTTTAATGTATTAATGTATTACTTTAATAATTTATTAATATTTAATTTTTACATTTAGTATTGTATTATTTAGTATTGTATTAGTACTTTAATAATGTATTACTAATGTTATTTACGTAAATGTATTACTATCTTATTAATGTATTTGTTTTTTTTTTATAAATTAATTAATACATTGCATTATTAATATATCAATTAATTAATGTTTTTTACATTATACATTAATTTTAATTAATAATTTAATTAATACATTAAATTATTAATACTTTGTTATGTATTACTATTTTACTAATGCATTATTTTAATAGTGTATTAATATTTTAATAATGCATTTAAGATTTCCATATATACAAATACGAGAAATTATATCTTATTTATACAATGTATTAATATGTTACTTTAATTTATTAATACGTTATTACTTTAATGTTTTAATACATTATTACTTTATTAATAGTGTAAAATGTTACATTAATGTATTAGTACTTTAATTTATACATTAGTAATAATGTATCAATTGTATCAATCAATTAATACTTACATTATACAATAATCTAAATTAATACTTTAATTTATCCATTTTTATTATATATTACATTAATGTAATACATTACATTAACACATTAATAGACCATTAATTTATATACATTAATATAATATATTTATGTATTATATTAATATATTATTAGTATATATTATTACATAAATGTAATATTTAATTAATACATTGATTATGTCTTAATATATTAATGGTCGTCCCTACGACATGTTGGTCGTCAACTAGCAACAACCACTTTATAAAAGTGGTTGATATACACCGATCGATGCCATATATTCACCTTTCCAAACTAATGGCGTCGATCGACGTATATCAATTGCATGTTCTCGGTTGCATAATTTGCTAACTATATAACTATTAACCATATATGTTGTAAATAATGCAAGTATAATGAAGTTCTTGGTTGGATGGATGCCTTGGCTGCCAAGAGTCAAGTGACGAGACTTGACTCCTTATATACCTGACGATACGTGGGAGTGATGGTTGTGTACATGTGTTGTATAATATGGTACTACTCAAAGGGGTACCAGCAAGGGTTACAAAGGTTTCTAACAAGGTGAAACATTTGTTTCAAGTAACCTATGAAATCATTTGTATTTCCTACATGTAGTATTTCCCACCCACAGTTTTACCCTTCGAATGAGAGATCTTTTTTCTTTAAATATGCCAACAGTACATGTCTCTACCCTGGAAAAAAACTTCCCACAATTTTTGCATAGGAAAGTGATCTGAAACCATTTGTAAGGTACGAGGTGTTTTATAATAAGAAAAAACAAAAATATTAGAGAAAATACCAACAAAACAACAAAATATAGAGAATAACAACACCAACAATGATACCTTTATTGATATAAATCCAAGTTCACTTGCCTCTTCAAGGGGGAAACTTCGAGTAGAGAAGAGATATGTTACAATAATTCTCAAGACAAGACTATCCCATGCATTCTACTCATATATATACTAATTCTATCTTCTAAATAACATTCTAGAGGAAGATATTTCTAGAAGCATAAGATTTTATTAAGTCTTCTTACATTAGATTTCTTCACATTATTACACATGCCTTGTTTACTAATGTCAACCTTTATTACATAGAAAACATATGATTCTACCTATGTCAGGGGTTAGGGAGGTTAGGTTCTGTTATCCCCATTTTATGGATAACTAAGGGGATTATGTCACGAGGCCCTCAAGTTGCATATACGGATTTCCAAAAGGCTACATGACCATTAATACCCTTTTTCACAGATGGAAAACCCACTCACCACCACAAATGGTCACAGCTTTGCAAATGGCATCCACCACACTTGCTGGCCTCCGAAAGGTAGTGGGCCTTGCTCCATCAGGTACAATTCAGTATTATGGTGAGCATAATTTCAATATTTAATACATTTGATTATGTTCTATCTTAGATTTATCTAGATTTCATGATATATGCTTGGACATTGTACCCTTTTCCTTGCTTCACCTTGGTGGTTGACATTGTGGTCTAGTAAGTGGTTTTCCTTGGGGATGAGTTTGTTACTAAGAACTCCCTTAATGAGTCATCATACCATTCTTGACCATACTTACCACTTTCCATCATTGTTCCCCTCCATATACTTATCTCTTGGGAGTTTAGGGTGTATTGACCCAAGAAGGAGTTGTCCCTCATAATATGGGAAGAAGGGGCTAAAGGCCAAGAGGGGTTGATGTTGGGTAAAAGATACAAGCCTTGTATAAACCTTCCAGATGATTCTCTCAGGGATCACCCAAGAATGCAACGAAACACTTATATTTGAATAAAGGGGATCTACAATATAATAATGAATACTTAAAAGGTTAGTTGAAGGATAGGAGGTCTCATCAGGAGTTGAACTATCATGTCCATGAATATCTAGTGGTATGACATTACCATCATGTGGTCACCAAACTAGGGTAATGGATCTCAGTTTCATGGCTGAGAGAAAGGGGGTCCCATCATGAGCCAACCTTCTCATTTCCATTAGGTGTTTGTCGGTGATATTTCTACCACCTGGTCACCACGCGAGGGAAGTGACCTTCAACCTCTCCTTATTCTATATTGAAATAAAATAAAGAGAGAAAGACAAAAGGAAAATTAATGGGCTTAGAAAAAGTGTATTGAGGACAAACGTACCACACACCCTCTACAAAGGCACCCTTGAATGAGAAACTACGACCCCTTATATGTCATGAGCCCTATTCTTGACCCCAACCACTTAATCCACTTTACATGGATTAGAGAGGGATATATTGGAAAATCTCCTTGACCTAGGGCAATATATACCCAATAGGACACATCGTCAACCCTCCCATTTTCAAGATTGACAAGTCGCATAATGTGTTTGAGTTGTTAATTGTTTGATACATTGCTCTTTGATGCACATGCTTAGATGGATTATGTATTGATTGGATTCACTTATCATGATGTTATGACTTGAGATCCTTGGAGGGCATGCTCATTTGTATTTGCATGACCTAGTTTCTCGACATTTTTTGGAGAACAAGCCTAGCTTGGGCTTCCATGGGGCTACAAGCCCACAGGTTGGATGCTAGGGGCCCGCATTCTATATGAGAGAGAACATACTTGGAAGTCCTTGATGATGACTTGGATGACCTAGTACAACCCTGACTTGCCAAACGATTTTCCCAGGATGTGAAAACGTCCTATATTTGATCTTGAGGTCATGCTTTTGGGGCAAGAGCATGGTGTTAATATGCCACTCTTTTGATAGATGGACATTGGAGGAGGCGAAAGGTCTTCACCATGATGAGAGTGCTTAGATGCTTGGCATGTGGCCTTTGGAGGCCTACCGATGCTTCTCCAACATCAACGACTTCCTCTAAGTGGAAAAACATCCACTAAAGGGGAGACGTCTTCCTAAATTAGGGTTTTATTTGTGCAAAAAGTGAAATTTGAAGTGAATCGTTTAATATTACTTTTTTAAGGGGGAAAGATTAGGGTTGTTGACCCCTAATATTGTGGTTTACTCCTTAATTTGTGGACAAACTATGTTCGCTACATTTTTATAAATAGAGATCATAAGATCTCATTTTAACCATAACTCTCCCTCTTGTGAGAGGCCTTGGTCTAAAATTTTCACCACACTTGGATCTTTTTATATATTGTGCAATTTTTTATGGCTATATATTGGTGAATGGTTGATGGAAGTCTAGCGCTAGCCTTGGATGATGTTTTCTAGCTCGTGTGGTGGATTCTCATGGAATTTCTCTTGATCTTGGTATGGTTTGTTACTATTATGCTATCTTTTTCTTCAATTCAAGTATTGTTATGGTAGGATCTAGGTGGGAAGTATAAGGGCATACACCACCACCATAGTATTCATAATTTTATTTCTTCATCTCGTTGATTTTACAAGGGTTTGCTAAGAGAAGTATGAAGGCATACACCCTCTTAGCTTAAACCCTAGCCTAGAGAAAATTTCCTTGGGAAGTAAAGGCTTACAGCCCCAAGAGGTAGCTTCTATAAGCTATTTGTTTATTTCACTCCATTAACCCAATATTAAAGGCACTAGTCATACTTTTTTGCATTGGAGATATAAAATCATTGCTTTGGGAAACACAATTTTTGGTCTTTTGAAAGGTTTCTTTCTTGAAAAGTATTTGCCTCATTGAGAGGAGTCTTCCCCCACTAGGGAATCCCCTCTCTCCCACTACTCTAATTGTTGTTACATAATTTAACCTACAACCATTATGGCTGCATAACCCTAGCTACTAACACATTCATAACTCCTAAACTAACCCTAGACTAGCTCTTAAATGTTGTACACTAACTCTACTAACTAGGGCGCATATTTTGGTCTAGTCCCTGGAAATTTTTCATGGTTGATTTTGCTGTTGCATTCCACTGAATGCTACAGCCATAAGGCTACAATTTTCTGTAGAAAAAACATGTTTACAACAACCATTTTCTCTAGCTTCTTAAGTGCCATCTTTCAAACTATATTCATTGCCAATTTTGATGTTGATTTACTTAACTAGTTTAGATATTTGTATTCTCATTTAGATGTTTGGTTCTTTTATATAAAATTTTACTTACTACTTCAAATTAGGGATAGCAAGCTTAACTTGCCAATCCAACTAACATATACCATTGAAAAGTGCTTTTTCTTATGTCTTGGGTAGGAACAATCATCCGGAGAAGTACTATACCTGTGCGGAAACAATTATTTGACTTACAAGGCATATTTTCCCACCTTTCCTCCCACTTTGAATTGACCTATAGGGCCTTCAATTGCATCCATATCCATCTCCATCTCAATTTCCCTAGGGTCATTGGTATCACCTCCCTAGAGTGACCTAGTCACCCTTAAAGTGCGGGACCTACATCGAGGTGACTTTGGGTGTAGGATTCCCAAGTTGTAGCACTTGATTTGTGGTTGGGTCGGGCTTTCCCCAACCTACAGATTGCAATATAAAAATTTTGTGCCATTATCGGGGAATATTTTGACTCTTCTTCGTACCCTAATGAAACTTTGGTGAGCTATCCCAAAGACTTTCCCTTAGTTTGCGTGGTGACTCCACCTAAGAGACAATGCCTTTCTCTTTTCCTTGATGAGCTCATATTGAAGATCATCTAGTAATTGCACCTTCACAGAACCCACTTTTCCCTTATCCTCTTCCATCCTTTGGTTATCATTGAGCTAATTTGGTGACTCCATTGAGGTATTACCCTAAGTAATGGAACCATGGCCTCATGGGACTTACCATGGGAATTCCATAAGATTATTCCTCCTTTGATGTTCATGATATTACCGGATATCCAAATCATTGCTCCCCAGAGTGGAGGGAAAGTTTCCCAAAATTTGACAATTATACATCTCTAGCAGTCACCCATGTCATGAATTATATGAAGCATGCTTCAAGCTTAAATGTGCTACATGAAGATGTGTTGATGAAAAAAAATTTGTCTTCACTGAAATCAAGTCAAAAGTATTGGTTTTCTCACTCATGTGATCCAAAGAGTATCCCTTCTTATACAAATCTCATTGAATAATTTCTCAGGAAATATCGACAAACTATTCAAAGTTTGCAATATGCTTTCCAAGAGCTCAAACAGACTCTTTGTCATGAAGGTTTTCCGATCGATGATGAGACAATAGATGAAGAAAATATTGAAGAAGATCATGATGAAGAAGATCGAGATGAGACATATGATGAAGATGAAATATATTCTCTTCCACTTGATGAGGACGTCCAAACCTCTGCTACTCCTACACATCAAGAAGAGAACATGATAAATTATAATCCTTTTGAAAACTTTGATGTTTCCTTGTTCCATGATTGTGGAAATGAGGAAAACTTCCAAAAGGATCTTGATGAAGTTTCTCTTACAAAAGGCCTGAGTGAGACTTTGTTATCTACTTTCTCTTTTAAAGAAAATGAATTTATCCAGTCTTGTGAGGAACTGATCAACTCCTATGATGCAGATGAATTCATGGAACAACCCTCAGATATAGTTGACGAACACATTGATGATTTCATACAGGTTGGAAGACATAGATGGGATTTGGGTTACTTCATTACTGATAGAGATCCCATTTATGACATTGAGGGTAGCTCTCAAGAAGAATGGGTTGAAATATCATTTTCAGAGGGCGGGCCTCCATGCATGTATGATTCATATGTTTGGCAACCTATTGATGGCAATGTTACATATTTGTTCATCCCTTTCGAGGATGACTCATCGCAATATGATATTCATTCATCCTTTGGTACATACCCTTTTAAGGAAGCATATTTGTTTTATGAGGACTTTCGACCATTGCGCTTAGATTTTCAGGAATACCAGGACGTGGCCACCTCAAAATAGTCATAGGTTCATTTTTCAAAGAGAAAGTATTTTCATATTGTATATTTCCATGGATATTCGCAGAGGAAGAATAAATGTTTTTCTACACACGAGATTGTTCCTTACCTCTTGCCCTCTTCTCCAAGAGATCATGCGGTATTCTTTCGATATCTCATCTCCTCTCAGCCCTCAACAAGCACTGATTATTTATGCACTGATTAAGATGAGCCTTCGTCTACATATAGTACTCCCCTTCATAGATGGATTGATTAGTCTTATGGATACACTTTCAGGCGGGATGATCAGGCTCATGGTTTCTCTTTCCAATAGGATTTCCTCCCTCCCACCCATCTTCATGAGTTTTGTTTCATGATTGATTATATGTGTTTTTATACTCATGATTAATATGTTCTTGACTTATATTTGTTGTATTATATGATTAAGCATAGGGGGAGATACTTTGATGAGATCATCAAATAGTTGCATTGGTTGTATGACTTTACTTAACATCATCCAACACGTAATCTTCTGGGCCCAAAGGCCCCAGGTAAGTATGTAAGTCATTTTGAGTCCCTGCATTTTAATATTTATTACTCATGTTAGTTTATATTCATTTCATTTTAATTTTACTCTACTTGCATATTGATTTCATGCTTAGATTATAATATTTTGAAAAAATGTCAAAAAAAAAAATCTAGCTTAGTTGGTTTTTTATTATGATCATATGAGAACAAGGATGAGTAGGCCATTCTGCACTTGACATTTTGATGTTTCCTTGTAGGAACAGGTCTACTAGGATATGTTAGGGTTCTCATGCACTCTACAACGAGCACATGTCGCCAAGTAAGAGCCAAATGTTATCCCCATTTTGTGGATAACTAAGAATATTATGTGAGGAGGCCCTCAGGTTGTATATATGGAGTTTTGAGAGACTATATGACCAACAATACCCTTTTGCATAGATGGAAAACCTACTCACCACCACAGATGGCCATAGTTTTGAAGATGGCATCCACTACACCAACTAGCCTTAGGAAGGCAGTGGGCCTTGCTCCATGAAGTACAAGTCAGTATTATGGTGAGCATTGTTTCAATATTTAAGCCATTTCATTATTTTGTATCTTAGATTGCTATAGATTTCATGATATATGGTTGGACATTATGCCTTTTTCCTTGCTTCACCTTGGTGGTTGATATTTTTCTCTAGTGAGAGGTTTTCCTTGGGGATGGGTTTTCTACTGGGAACTCCCTTAATGAGCCATCATACCGTTCCTGACCATACTTACCGCTTTCCATTATTGTTCCCCTCCACATTCTTATCTCTTGGGATTTTAGGGTGTATTGACCCAATAAGGGGTTGTCCCTCATTCTATGGGAAGAAGTGGCTAAAGGCCCAGAGGATTTGAGGTTTGGTAAAGGATAAAATCCTTGTATAAACCTTCCAGATGCTTCACAAAGGGATCACCCTAGAAAGCAATGAAAAACTTATATTTGAATAAAGGGGACCCATAATATAATAAAGAATGCTTAAAAGGTTAGTTGAAGGATAGGAGGTATCATCACAAGCTGACCTATCATGTCCATGAATATCTAGTGGTATTACATTACCATTATGTGGTCACCAAACAAGGTTAATGGCTCCCAGTAGCATGGTTGAGAGAAAGGGGGTCTACTCAGAAGCCAACATTCTCATTTACATTAGGTGTTTGTGGGTGAGATTTCCACCACCTCGTCACCACGCCAGGGTAGTGACATTCAACCTCTACTTATTCTATATTGGAAGAAAATAAATAAATAAGGATAAAAGGAAAATTATTGGGCTTGGAAAAAGTGCATTGTGGATGAAGGTACCACATAACCTATACAAAGGCACCCATGAATGAGACACTACGACCCCTTATATATTTCATGATCCCTATTCCCATTTATTCTTGACCCCAACCACTTCATCACTTAATATGGATTAGAGAGGGATCTCTTGGAATCTCGCCTTGACCTAGGGAAAGATCAACCCAATATGACACCTCGTCAACCCTCCCATATTCAAGCTTGACAAGTCACATAGTGTCTTTGAGCTACTAATTGTTTGATATAGTGATATTTGATGCACATGATTAGACGGATTATTTATTGGTTGGATTCACTTATCATGATGTTATGACTTGAGATCCTTGGCGGGCGTGCTCATTTGTCTTTGCAGGACCTAGTTGGTGGATGATTTGGGGAGAACAAGCCTAGATTGGGCTTCCATGGGGCTACAAGCCTACATGTTGGATGCCAAGGGATCGCATGCCGGATGAGAGATATTAGAATTAGAAGGCCTTGATGATAACTTGGATGACCTATCCCAGCCCATACTTGCCAAACGATTTTCCCAAGAGGGGAAAAACATCCTATTTCTATCTTGAGGTCATTCTTTTGGGGCTAGGGCATGGTGGTGAGATGCCACTCTTTTGACACATGGAATTTTGAGGAGAAGAAAGGTCTTCAACATGATGATAGTGCTTATATGCTTGACATGTGGCCTTTGGAGGCGTACCCATGCTTCTCCAACACCAATGACTTCCTTAAAGTGGAAAAACGTCCCCTAAAGGAATGACATCCTCCTAAATTAGGGTTTTTTGGTGCAAAAATTGGAATTTTGAGTGAATTGTTTAATATTAATTTGTTAAGGGGAAAATATTGGGGTTGTTGACCCATAATTCTGTGGTTTACCCTTAATTTGTGGACAAATTATGTTCGCTACATTTTGTATAAATAGAGATCATAAGCTCTCATTTTAATCAGAACTTTGTCTCTTGTGAGAGGCCTTGGTTTGAAATTTGTGCCACACTTAGCTCTTTTTATCTCTTGTGTATTTGTTTATGGCTATCTATCAGTTAATGGTTGATGAAATTCTAGTGCTATCCTTGGATGATTTTTTCTATCTCTTGTGGTGGATTATCTTGGCATTTCTCTTGATCTTGGTATGGTTTTCTACTATTATGCTATCATTTTATTCAATTCAAGTATTTTTATTCTAAGATATAGGTGGGAAGTATAAGGGCATACACCCCCACCATAGTATTCATCATTTTATTGCTTCACCTCGTTGATTTTACAAGGGTTTGATAAGAGAAGTATAAGGGCATACACCCTCTTAGCTTAAACCCTAGCCTAGAGAAACTTGCCTTGGGAATTAAAAGGGATTACACCCCCAAGGAGGTAGCTTCTATAAGATCTTTGTTTATTTGACTCCATTAACCCAATAGTAAAGGAACTAGTCATACTTTTTTGCATTGGAGATATAAAATCATTGCTTTGGGAAGAACATTTTTTGGTCTTTTGAAAGGTTTCTTTCTTGAAGTTGATTTTCCTCATTGAGAGGAGTCTTCCCCCACTAGGGTGCCCCCTCTCTCCCACTATAATTTTTGTTACAAAATTTAACCTACATCCATTAGGGTTTCATAACCCTAGCTACTAACACTCTCATAACTCCTAAAATAACCCTAGACTAGCTCCTAAATTTTGTACACTGACTCTACTAACTAGGGCACATCTTTTGGGATACTCCTTGGAAATTTTTCATGGTTGATTTTTCTGCTGCATGCCACTAAATTATACATCCATACGGCTGCAATTTTCTGCAGAAAACACATGTTTACAACAACCATTTTCTCTAGCTTCTTAAGTGCCATCATTCAACCTATATTCATTGCCAATTTGGATGTTGATTTACTTAACTATTTTAGATCTTTGTATGTTGATTTACATGTTTTATTTGTTGATATAAATTTTCATTTAATGATGCAAATTTGGGACAACAAGCTTAAATTTATGATCCAACTATCATATGCCATTGCAAAGTGTCTTTTCTTGTGTCTCAGGCAGGTACAATCATCCAGAGAAGTACTATACATGTGGGGAAACTATTACTTGACTTACAAGGAATATTTTCCCACCTTTCATCCCACTTAGAATTGAACTGTAGGGGCTTCAATTCCATCCATATCCATATCCATATTGTTGGATTACTAAGAGGGGGGCTGAATCAGTAATAACGTAATTATAATCATTTTTCTTCAAATGTTATATCAATGTAGAATTATTATCCAATAATGAGAAGTAAGAAATAAACAATCACACACATACATAGTACACCATTGTTTTACGTGGAAACCCAAATCGGGAGAAAACCACAGAATGATTTTTCTTATATGTCTTGAAGAATTACATTCATTGGAAGCACCATTTTCCTTTGTTTTCCAATTGCAACTAGAAGGAGGCTCCAACCCCCTATTTTATTAGGCTACAACCTGAGGGAACATCCAACTCTCCAATTCTTTGTCTACAACCAGAAGAAGGCTAAAACCCCCTATTTTCTCTAGCTACAACTGGAAGGTGGCTACAACCACCTGTCCTTACCCCGTCCTCCCACCCTGAAGTAGAAGTAGAATGATGGAACCACTGTCACACTATCACTATGAGATATACCACTGAAAACCTATACCAATAAATCTTAACCATGCATCAACCTATACCTCAACCTGTAATCAACATGTACCATAAACAAGTGCATCAACCATGCACCAACCTATACCAAACAACTTGTAATCAACTTGTACCATAAACAAGTGCATCCAACCATGTACCAAGTATGTACCAATCATGTGTCAACTATTCATCAACTATGAATCATCAATATGTACCAACATCATTAACTATACACCTCATGTATGTGCCAACTCATCAACTACTTGTCTAAACCATGTACTCAACCTGTACCTCAACCAAAAGCTCTCATCAATTTCATCATCTAAATCTGATTTGTAGGTCTATAATAGACCTGGAGTATATGATCAAATTCCTGCAAACCTTCCTTAACTTTAACAACAAGAGACTATCATTTTCATCAAACTTTTCTTTAGTCTCACATGCCTAGTTTTGGATTAGTCAACAACTCTAACTTGAAGTAATCATGAATTTGAACCTATAATGTATAAAGATCTGAAACTGATACACAATGTTCTTCGGTGTGTTTATGTAATTCCTCCAGGTGTCACTACTTGTAACCTCTCAGAAAAGGAGTTATAGAAAAAATGGCATACCTTGTTGAATTCCGGCTTATTCTAGAGAGAGGCCTTGTAGAGCGTGCCCCACACGAAATATTCATTGAATTGATATAAAATTGTTACACAACATACTAAATTTTGTACCATAACCAACGCATTTGGTCTCACTTAATTTGGATCTATTATGAATAATTTATGATGTTTTTACCCGAAACTCCTGTTTTTGACTAATTTTAGGACTAGCCACAAACCCTATTTTCCATGGAGTGTAACTCCAAAAAGAAAATGACCCACAAGATGATTTTTTTACCACATATACTTGGGTATGTTTTCTCAATGGCATAGAAATTTCATGGTTTGAATCATTATATAAAAAATGTTATAGCGAAAATTGTGAGACAGCCTGTAAATAACATACCTTAGAAAGCACCATCAAAAGAATTTATCCTTCTTTGCATTTCGACCTTCTCTTATTCACCTTCCCTCATAAATTCAGCTTATATATCCTTGGTTACCTTAGACACCTATAGATATCAATATTCTCAAGTGTTTTTAAAATGAGAGAGTCTTTCCTCTTATTTATACTCTCCAAGTAGCTTCCTTAAAAACATCTTCTAGGTCGCTTGGCCCACTTTCCTTATTTTAGGGTTAACCCACTTCTAATTTCTCCATTAAATTTATTATTGAAATAATTTCTTTTGTATCCACCTTGAATTATAATACACTCATCACTTCACTTTATTATTTACCTTTTAAAATCTCTTAAACCACTTTGAATACTTTGACATTTTGGGGCTTCTAGATGACATATGAGGGTCCTCCAACTTCGTAAGGCCATAAGTCTCAAAGTGAGGAGTTATGTGGAATTCCACATACCAACAAAAATGGAATGACATGTACTATCCATCTATAATAGTATTACCTTCATATATATAAAAAATCATATTGTTATCCATCCAACAAACTTGGGTCCATTACCCAAACCTAGGTTCTCTAACTTCATATGGTCATAACTCTCTAACCGCGAGGATTTATATGACCTTTTTTATACCAAAAGAAATGGAATGACAAGCACTATCCATCTAGGATATTTTCCCTGACAAATTCACTATCCTTCATCTCATTATTCCACAATTAAGTATGGATTCTCTTACTCCACAAAGCATATTTTTGTGAGGGATTTCACCATAAGGGGACCACTTTGGAGTTCATCCATATTTACTTCTTATCATCCATGAAAAAACAATAATGAGTCATATTTACATCAAAAAATATTGGGTCCATTACCCAAACCTTTGTGCTACAGGGCTTTCTTCAAGGGTTGACATCAATGACAACCAACCTTAATCAACAATATCCCCCTTTGGCATTGATGACAACACTCTGATGCAATACTGAAATCATATCACTCATGCTCCCCTTGAAATCATTCCTCTATCCTCTGCATCTGATAAATCTGCCTCTATCCTCTGCATCTGATAAATCTCTCCCCTTTTGTCATCAATGGAAAAGGCATATTTCCATCTAGGGTTGCTCCCCCTGATTGAAGTGTCCTCTTATGGTGCTTCATCGTGTACATCTAAGACATATAAGATAATCATTCAAAAAGCATTCATTTTGGAGTAAAATAACTCCAAGTCTTTGGTAAAAATATTCAAAGGCTTCCCATGGAAGTGGTTTTGTAAAGATGTCTGCGACTTGTTCTTTTGTGCCCATGTAATCAACTCTGATGTTCTTTTCTGCAACCTGTTCTCGTAGAATGTGATACTTTATTGGAATTTTCTTTGTCATGGAGTGCATCACCAAGTTTTTTGAGATACTGATGGCACTTGTATTATCACAATATATTGGAATGGTCTCATCATACTCAACCTATACATCTGTCAAAGTTTGTTTCATCCAAAGAACCTGTGTACAACATGTTGTTGTTGCAATATACTCTGCCTCGAATGTAGATAGAGATATTGATGATTGTTTCTTGCTTAGCCATGATACCAAACACTCACCTAAGTAGAACGTTGCTCCACTAGTGCTTCTTCGGTCATCAATACAACCTTCCCAATCTGCATCTATGTAGGCAATAAGTGATAGATCTTTTCCTTTTGGATACCATAATCCAAACTCTTTTGTTCCTTTGAGATATCTAGAGATCCTCTTTACTTCTAATACATGTGATTCCTTTGGTGCTTCTTGAAATCGTGCCACCTGTCCAACTGTCTGCATTACATCTGGTCTAGATGTTGTCACATATAGTAGGATGGAAATTATTTGTTAGAAAAATAGGACCGTAGAGAAATAAAATAAAACAAACGCAGAAACAAAACATAGAAGATACACAATACAAGAGAGACACAGATTTACATGGTTCACCCAGTGTGGGCTACGTCCACCAGAGAAATTGCCAGATCCTTTCTTTATTATTATCCAGAAAAATGAAGGGATACAACCTACAAGAAAACCCGCTATAACTTCCTCTTCTTTTTCTCAAAGTCTCCTCTCTTAGAATACAATACTCACCAACATACATAGCTGCAATACATTTCCCTCATAAAAGAGGGTTGCCTTCTAGGGAAAAAATCCCTAACATAATCTCTATCGTTAGATCTGCGACCTTATAATGAACGGTCTAGATTTACACTGAAATTACAATATACTTTTACAAGGAAATTTTTGCTTTAGGGGCTTCACCCCCGAACCCCCACTGGGGGCCCGCTTGCCCCCAGACTCCCCAGCCGGGGGGATATCCCCCTCGAACCCTACAGAGGGGGTAACCCCCCCTCTGCACTCCCCCACGTGGAAGAGTGTACATACTTCTGGGGTGTAAATACTTCATGGAGCATAAACATGGCTGAAAGTAAAAGACCTCTAAATCAGAAAGATAATCAGGCTCCACAACCAACAATCTCCCACTTGGAGACTGATCTCAACAACTCCACCGCCGCTGTATATGCTGGACTCTGAACCTTCTTGGACCTGGAAAATTTCTCATCTTCATCTTCATTCTTGAAGACCAATTGAAACTAAGCAAGAACTCAGTTTCTTCCTGAATACTCCGTTTGTTAACATGTCTGTAGGATTTTGGCTAGTGTGTATCTTTTCCAGCTTCAATTGTCCATCTTCCAAGATAGATCATATGAAGTGGTACCTCAACTGTATATGTTTAGTCTTTGAATGGAAGGTTGAGTTCTTTGCAAGGTGAATGGCACTCTAACTGTCACAGTACAACCTATTGTTCTCCTACTTCTTTCCCAATTCCTCCATAAACCTTTGTAACCAAATCATCTCTTTACTAGCCTCTGTAGCAGAAACATACTCTGCCTCTGTTGTTGAAAGTGCAACAACTTTTTGCAGTTTCAAAATCCAACTTACTGTTGTTCCACCTATAGTAAAAACATACCCTATGGTGCTCCTCCTGCTGTCTTTATCACCTGTCATATCTGAATCAACATATCCCTGTAGAAAAGTGTCTGAACCTCCAAAACATGATGCATGTGTAGTAGTACCTCTCAAATACTTGAGAATCCACTTTACTGCCTCCCAATGTTCTTTACCTGGACTGTTCATATACCTGATCACAACTCCCACTGCATGTGCAATATCTGGTCTTGTGCAAACCATTGCATACATCAAGCTGCCAACTACTGATGAATATGGGACCTTGGATATGTATTCTATCTCCTCCTGTGTCTTGGGACACATTTCCTTAGTTAATTTGAAATGGTTGGCCAAAGGTGCACTAACTGGTTTTTCATTCTACATTCTAAACCTCTCCAACACCTTCTTTGTGTACTCACCCCGAGACAATGTCAGTTTGCAATTTTTCCTGTCTCTTCTTATTCTCATACCAAGGATTTTCTTTGCAGCACCGAAATCCTTCATCGCAAATGAATTGGCTAATTTCTTCTTAAGAAGGTTTATATCCTGCATATTAGACCCTGCAACAAGAATGTCATCTACATACAATAGAAAGATAATATAGCTTCCATTTTCTATCCTTTTAAAATAAACACAGTGATCAAAATGACATCTATTATAACCCTGTTGTGTCATAAACATGTCAAACTTCAGATGCCACTGCCTTAGAGCTTGCTTTAGGCCATATAATCTCTTCTTCAACCTGCATACCAAATTTTCCTTCCCTTTGACCTCATACCCCTGTGGCTGCTGCATATAAATCTCTTCATCCAAATCCCCATGGAGAGAAGTTGTTTTTACATCTAACTGTTCAAGATGAAAATCTTCTACTACCACAAGACTTAAAATAGTCCTAATTGAAGTCATTTTAACAACAGGAGAAAATATTTCATCAAAATCTATACCTTTCTTTTGTGCAAAACCCTTTACAACAAGTCTAGCCTTGTACCTCTTTTCTCCTCCATCTTCTTCCTTCAACTTGTAAACCCATTTATTCTGCAATGTTCTTTTTCTTGTAGGCAACTGAACCAAGTCCCAAGTTTGGTTATTTGCCAAGGAATCCATTTCCTCTTCCATGCCTTGCTCCCACTTATTTTTGGTGTCTACCTGCATTGCCTCTTCATAACATTGTGATTCACCAGAATCAGTCAACAATAAATAATATAATGAAGGAGAGTATCGTTTAGGCGGTATACTTAACCTAGTATATATTCTAACAACACTTGCAGGTGTTTTGGGTACCTGTTGCTCTTGCTGTTGTACATTTTGATTTTCAGGTTCCTTTAGAAATCCTTTTTCAATGATCTCATCAAGCACTGTGTATTCTTGTTTTTTTGTTTCCTATTTCTTTCCCTGCAACTGATCTTTGTACATGACCTTTTCATTGAATATGACATCTCTACTCCTAATGATTTTGTTATTTTCATAATCCCAT
>ML776585.1:1866846-1878241 GCA_009831015.1 Picea engelmannii | reverse complement strand
GCCCTTTTTTAATACCTCCTTAATAATGAAGGGTCTGAACCACATGGGTTTAAAATTTCCTGCCCCCAGGGGGTCCTTATCTTGGTCATAGACCAGGACAAGGTCGCCCTCAGAAAAAATCTGAGGATGAACGAACCTATCATATTGACACTTAACCTTATGTTTATGAGCCTTGTTGGCTAAGGCCGCATCACGACGCTGGTCATCAAGCTGCTCAAGGTGTACTAACTGTTCTTCAAGTGGAGAAGTGTCTGGCAATAACTGTAATGCCAATTGCAGAGATGGGATTTGACATTCGATGGGCAAGACTGCCTCCAGCCCATAAACGAGTTGGAAAGGTGAGAAACCAGTTGTAGTCTTAACTGATGTTCGGTAAGCCCATAACGCCGAGTATAACATCAAATGCCAGTTTGACTTGGCTGAGTTGATAGTTCGTTGTAGAATCGTCTTAAGAGTTTTGTTTACAGCTTCCACCTGCCCATTGGCTTGGGGGTAGTAAGGTGATGAATGTTCCTGCCGTAACCCAAGCTTTGATGTTAACTCGGTCATCATTTGATTCTGAAAGTGACTGCCATGGTCAGTGACAATCTCTCTCGGGACGCCGAACCTTGCTATAATTTGGTTGAATAAGAAGAGAGTTGCAGTCTCTCCGTCATCTTTAAACGTTGGCATAGCTTTGACCCACTTAGTGAAGTAGTTGACAACTACTATGATATAGCGGTGCCCCCTTACTGACGGGGGGTTGCATGTAGTGTAATCAATCCCCCACTTAGTGAAGGAACCAACTGTGATAACAGGAAACATAGGAGCTATATGTGCCCTCATCTTCCAAGAGAATATTTGGCACGGATGACACTTCTTGACCGACTCGATACAATATTTGATAAGTGTGGGCCAGAAATAACCTGCTCGTAAAATATTTTGGGTTGTTGCCAACCCAGATAAGTGACCACCACAGGCTCTTGTATGAAAATCATTGAGCACTATGATGGTCTCCTCATGAGTGAGACATCGACGCAAGATGCAGTCTACACCTCTCCGATACAACGTATCATCAAGTATGAGATAATTCTTAGCCTGATGGCGTATCCGTCGATGCTCGTCACGAGAAGCAGAGGTGGGGCACTTCAAAGTCTGGATATAGATCAGTATATCTCTATACCAGGGGTCTGAAGATTCAATCAAAAACATATCCCCCTGGATAGGTGATTCCTCAGGCACAACGTCACCTGACTCAACCGGAAGTTCTGAAATAAGTTCTGTGAAGACCAATGACTTCTTGAAATTTGCTGAAACGAAGTCTAATTCAAATTCTTGGAGGATGACCATCCATCTACTGATTTCCCCACCGATAACTCATCATGTCAACATGTACTGGAATGGATTCACGACAGCAACGACGGTGGTCTTGCGAAACAAAAAATAGTGACGGAACCGTTGAACAGCATGAATTGCTACCAACGCAAGTTTTTCTAGATGGGAATAATTAAGTTCCGGTCCTACGAGGCCTCGGCTCAGGTAATAGATCACGTATTCTGAAAACGAATCATCTTCCTAAAATAAAACCATGCCTATGGTTGACTCTGCAGCAACCAGATATAATAGGAAATCCTTGTTATAATTAGGTGGCCGTAGCAGAGGTGCGGTTGTGAGAGCGTGTTTTAATGCGTCGAAAGAGCGTTGAGCGGCCTCGTCCCAAAAAAAAGGAACATCTTTCTTCAGTAAATGCATAAATCCCTTGGTGATTTCGGCATAGTTGGCGATGAAGCATCGTAAGAAGTTCGCCTTGCCTTGAAGACTCTGAAGTTGTAAGATTGTGCGTGGGGGGGGCAACTAGATTATTGCCTCCACCTTAAGAGGATCCACCACGATCCCTGTTGTTGATTCGATGAAACATAACAAATTTCCTGACGTGACGCAAAAGCTGCACTTGTTGGGATTCAAGCGAATCCTGAAGTAGCGACAACGTTCGAAGATTAGTCTGAGGTGCATAGTATGATCCTTTTGCTTGCGAGAGCATGATGCTAAATAATCTAGATAGGCCTAGACTATATGTTTGAGGTCGTGAAACGCAAAAGACATGGCCCGCTGGAAAGTGGCTCCAGCATTCTTGAGGCCAAAAGGCATCTTACGATAGGAAAATGTACCCCACGGACAGATGAATGTCATTTTGTGTTGGTCTTCAGGCTTGATTTGGATTTGATTATAGCCTGAAAAACCATCCATGAACGAAAATGCTTCACAACCGACACATTCATCAATGATCTGGTCAATGAATGGGGTTGGATAATTATCTTTTGGACATGCCTTGTTCAAATCACAGAAATCGGTACATACACGAATCGTGCCTTGTTTTTTATTGATCGGCATGGGGTTTGACACCCATTGAGTCAAATGAATAAGGTAAATGAACACTGCCTTGAGCAATTTCTCAACCTTGGTCTTAATGGCTGCTGTTTTCTTAGGATTAACTGGATGAAGTTTTTGTCGAATAGGCTTGGCATCAAGATATGTCGTGATTTCATGTTCAACTATTTTTGGATCAATATCTGGCATTTCCTCATAAGACCATGCAAAAACGTCGTGAAATTCTGTGAAAAGATCCATGTAAATCTGAATCTCTTCAAGGGAGCAATCCGCCCCGACGAAGACATTCTCCACGATGCCAGGGTTGTGGGATATGTTGATAGGTATGGTTTTAGCGATAGTCACCATACTGCCTTCAGCATAAATTTCCTGTGGAGCTAAGAGGGTAATAGGACACGACTGATCTCCCATCATGGTGATAGTGAATTCTCCTGCCTTGATTCGGTGTAACTCTGGGAGGAAATATGATTTGTGATGAAGATCATCCCAAGGTTTGTCCGAACTAGTCATTGCTTCGATTACTGCTTCGTCAGAAGGAAAGACTAAGTCTAACGAATCGGTGGTAGCAAGATAATCCTGAGCCCAAATAGGCTCTGGAAGTGGATCCAACTCTTGTTCGAGAGTCAGATCAGGGTTAGCTGAAGCTTGTTGGACTAAAGAGTATGCTACTTCAGTATCCTACAAGGGCATGGACATGCTAGAGTGCCCTGTCTCATCCATCATGGATGATGGGGAAGGAAGAATCCACAGATCCTCAAAGTAAGTCGTGCGGAACAATGAAACGTGAAAAATCTCAGCCTTGTGGTGATTCGATATGAAATTGACATCATTATGTGGAGGTGGGTAATCGAAGGTACCCATCAAGGATGGGCACAAACCAACTCCCACATTAATGACACCGGGTTGAGGATTATCTATCATGGGGACCGTGGATGCCCCCAAAGTTGGGTCAGGTCTAGAGAAGGACAATTGATCGATGGTCACTATCCGACCCTCGTGTGGAAACAACAAGACTCAGAATACTGTAGCAACCACGGATTGCATAGCATAAGTCCAACTTCGACCTAACAAGAGTTTATTGTCCAGAGGAGCATCGACTACCTCTACTTCAATGCACACGGTCTTCCCTCCTAACTGTACATGGAAAGAAGGAACGATGCCATGTGGTTGGAAAGAACGATCGTCGAACGCAGTGAGGAGAGTAGGTGATGGAGACAAAGCGGGCTGACCAATGGCCTTCCAACATGCTAATGACATAACGCAATTTGAAGCGCCCTCGTCGACCACCGTGCAGAAGATATTCCATGTAAAAGTTTTCGTGGGATGAGCCACTACTATTTGAAACACGACGTGGTAAGGCAGACGAGGTTTTAAGTCAGTCGTATCTAACATGATGGTACCCGGGTTACAAGTCTCAGTAGAGCCTAAAGTAGTCAACAAGGCTTTTCTCTGAGCAGGGCAGCTTTGGAGGACCTCCAAAGTGGACATCGCACAAGGGGTTTGTGATAAATCTTCCACCCCAGAATAATTCTGAGCGGCCCTTGAGTTTGGGTTGTGAGAAGCTTTCTTAAATGCACCCTTTGGGATGCATGTCATTGTTTCACCCAACGTCTTCTCTATCTGTAGAGGAAGAGATGGGATCTCAGCTTCTTTACCCTTCTCAGAGGCACTTGGTTTGCTATAGTCGTGCGCTCTAGTCATTATTAAAGCATCACCCCTAACCATATATATGTTTGCGGATGAGGAATTGTTTGGGGGAGGGCAGGTTTCTTGTATTCCCCCTTCGGCACTTGTAGAGGCTTGAGTTAAATTTTTCCCATGCTAAAAGGGGTTAGTCAACACGGCTTGTTGTTTCTGTGTGACAAAATTCTGGGCCTCTGCAAGTCGAGGACATAGATGGGTCGGGTGGTCTTCCACACACAAGTTGCATGGATACCTCGCCTTCCGTTTTTCCTTGGTGCCCTCGCCAGTGGTATTAGTGGGTTTTTTCTCCCCCTTACCCTTCTTTCGTTGTTTTTTCTTCCATTCAGGCTGCTAGGTGGCCTTTGGGTTAGTCGTCTGCACAGAGTGTACTTCCGAAGTTTGGGTAGGAGGAGCAACCAAAGCAGTAGTCTGGTTGGCCATTGAGTGTTGTATAGATAACTGTTGTAATTGCTTTGTCAATTTATCAACAGGCTTGGTTTGTGCTGAACCAACAATACCATCGGCATGTGGTCCAACTCTCTGTCTAGTTTTATCCAGTATCGATCGTGGCGCATCCGGCAGGATGTTGTACAATAAACCAGACTAAGAATAGATAAGCTCAAACTGTTGATCCCTCATGATGGCATCTTCTTCGGAGAAAACTCCTGAAGTCGCGATGTCTTTGGATAATTGTGGGACTAAAGACTTAAGGAACCACTCAAACAGGAATGCTGGTGGGACTAGTACCTTGATTAGACTCTTTCGGCATCGCCACTCTCAGATATGATCAGAGATATGGTCCGCTGTCGTTTGTTCAAAATTGGCAAGCAACTCTGTGCCAGTGTCGTATCTCATAGGTAACTGGAAATGGTTAAATAAGGCCATCACTAGTTCGCCAAAAGAAGAGTATCTGGAGTGATCAAGCTCGATGTACCATTTCATGGCACTCCCGATGAGAGTACGTTGAAACAATCACAACTGGACGGAGTCATATTTCAATGAATTAGATGAACACCAAATATGGAAGGTATTCACGTGATCACCTGGATCTTCGTTAGGCTTGGCCTCAAACTTTGGAATGTTCGAAGGCAACTTCGTTGGCATAGGAGGCCAATGTCGATCGTGACAAATAGGATCATTTAACAACCGTGTCAAATCTGGCAAGTGTAACGTCGCCAGGAATGGTAGTTTGGGTTGCTGATGATAGCCTGGGAAAAAGGGTCCTGGAGTTTGACTGGCACCAGGTTTCCAGGAAAAGTTTGGCTGCTGGCCCGTATTCTGGTAGAAACCATGGCCTTGACCAGCGTAAGGATTTTTCATCTGTGGAGACATCGTTGGCTAATTCCCCATAAAGGACATAGGATGTTGGGCATTCATCGTGTTTGAAGGACTTTGGGAAGGATTACCCCATGTCGGTCCTGCTGGTAGAGGCATAGAAGTTTGTCCGGGGTTCCATTGACTGTGGAAAGAATTACCCCAGAACGACATTCCAGAGGAGGGAACGGATCCTTGTCCTGAGTTCCAAGGTCCTGCTATATGTTCCCTCGACGCAGGAATAGTACCCTGCGCCGGAGTAGACTGTCCAAAAATGGGAGTGCCCCCAGATGGGAAAGCAGTGGATGCGAAAGTGTTGTTACCAAACATCCCGTTCCAAACAAATGGTAATGAACCTACTAGTAGAGTTTGCGCAGGTGTTCCTTGACTACCGGCTCCAAATGAACTCGTGTGTGCAGTCTGCCCGACAGACTGCTGATGCAGACCACCAAGCGAAGGGGACGAAGGAGAGATATGACCTCCAGTGTAAGGAAAAGCATTAAAAGGGACATGAATACCCCCAAGTCGACCTTGCAGAGGAGCGTTAGAGCTCCTTGCCCTCAGACCCAAAGTCTGTAAAGTGGAGTGAGTGAGTGCAGGACTTGTGCCCAAACTAGGCATACCGTATGAAAATAGAGAGCCTGTCGTACTAGGTGTGAAGGGAGTTGTGGTCGCCGCGATAGAGGGGGTTAGTCCACTGTGCGACATATATGCGGCCGAGACCATGGTGGCCCGGACCGACAACGACAAGTTAGGATATGCTTCTCCTGTGGTAGCAACGGTGGTGGGAATGGAAGAATTCCCAGAGGAAGTAACAATGTTTGTTTCCATAGCTGTGTGAGGCACTGACAGGCGTTCGTAAAATTGGATTGGTACCCTGACCGATGGCCAAGTATCAGTGGTTGGGGTTTCAACCGAACCAAGATTGGTGGGTGATTCCTTCGGGAGTTGTTCGGGCACAATGGTTTGTAACCCAGTTGCTTCAAAAGACCCTTGTTGGTCTAGCTTCCGCCTCAATGGTGGCGGGGGTGGCTCTAGTATAACCGGCGGTAGGCCCAGAAGCCTTCGTGACTGGCAGAGCTCGGGATCCTCCACTGTGTGAGAAGATCCAAGACACGATAAGGTATTATACATGTTCAAACAGTAATACACACTAAAAAAGAAGCCCCTAAGAGATAAGACAAGCAACCACTAACTATTTTTGAAGAACAGTTACAACAACCAACACTAGAGAAACTTACCGGTGCAAGTGAAACTCGAAAATGGAAGAACCCTCCAGGTATACTCTGCAAAGCATGGCCCGATGTCTGTCCTAGGTACCACGGTATACCCCCGCAGTCACTTGTGTATGTCCCTAAAAAGATTGGCAACTAGTTTTCCAGCACGCGAACAGTCACCAGGCGGGTACAGTCGATAGTCGGGTAGACCACAATGAGCAGGGTATCAAGCTCAAAACCTATCAAGGGTATCGAGAGAAAATGGTCTGGAAGACAACTGAGGACCTCGAACGGATTCAAGACCCATGAATCTCTATGGAAAATGCAAACGACGGAATCCCAAAACAAATCCTCGATATGTGTTCTCCACTACGCTTGGTCTGGCTTTAGAGGGGTTATCTCCACTACCTTTCCTCACGCGACCTCGTGTTTAGCCCCTGTGTTAGAGGGGGGTCCCAGATAACTTCCATGAAACTGGACTTCTACACTCCCTATCACAGACTCCAATGTTTGGTTTTGAGTGGCCTTGGAGATTTTACTCTCCAACCTAATCCAAGGCCTTAGTCCTAAACTAGTGTATGAACCTTACAAACAAAAAGTCTAATAGATTTTAAATTAGCGTTGCTTTTATGGGATTTTTTACGTCACAGGGTATGAAGGTGAAACTGATGGTGTTTAAAGACTCAAAGAAAAAATGAATGAAAAAATGTTGGAAACAAAAACTTTTACTAAATGCAAAAATCAACAACTTTTCACAAACAAAGACTTCTTTTTTTTTTTCAATTTTTCTAAGATTTCATGCAACAAACATAAAGGAATTTCGCTCGACTACGAGCTACTTATGCTCTAAATGCACTGCAAAAACTTATGAACAAAAAGACTTCTCCCTAGCTATTGATGCAGCAAAACAATCTTCAAACAAAGAAGAAAATGAAAAAGAGATATATATATATTTTATTTAAGTGTTAAATGAAGCAACAAAGGGAAAATGTCGGCAAGCACAAAACCAAGAAAACAAAACAAAATTCTGGCTTAAAGCACAGATCGCAAAGAATCATAGCAAAGACACACAATGGCAATCAAGAAAGCACCGACTATTACGCTTGTCTAAAAACCATAAAAACAAAATATATATTTTTTTATCTTTTCTTTCAAACATCAACTAAGAAAAAACAGGCTAAGGATAAGAGGCCCTAACCTACTGACTGTGCAACCCTAGACTCAAACACCTGAGAGGAACACTTCTCACCATAGGAGGGGATGAATACCCCACCCTGATTGAAAAGCAGCCTGTCAAGCACGCTATTATCACTGAAACAGCACGCGTTCAAACATGTGCTGAGCTACAACAGAGTGCGTGTACCCGCGGGCTGCACTTGCACAGGTCGCGTGTATGTATAAACTCTAAGACAAAAAATAACACAGGAAGCCCAGACCAGGAAGAGGCCTCTGGTATTGATAACCAGGGTATCCTGAAGGCTTGTATGCTTCTTTTTAACAGAAAAGAAAAATAATTGCAAGGAATAACAGAACGCAATAAAGCAAACTGAGACAAGACTGTGAACCAGCAAGACTCAGACAGGATCCAGAAAGCCCCCTGAGAGTGTATAATTCTGACAGGGAAGAGGAGGACTGCCTCTCAAGATTTCTAACTCCTACACGCTACTGAAACATCTACAACAAGCATTCAAACGTGGGCTATAGAAGGTTAGGGCGCGGGCACACGCGTGCAGACCTTCTGCAGGCCGCATGTACCTTTGTGTGTCCCGACAATTTTTGTCAAGCAACAGACAAGGAAAACTGGTATAAAGAACCAGGCTCCCTGCTAGCTCAGGCCTTACTGAAAAAGACAAGCAAAGAAACAGAAAATCTAATCTCTTAAACTACCCAAAAACTCAACTAAATCCGGAAACCCTAAAGAGTATATTTCCCTAGTGGAGTCGCCAATTCTGTTGTTGGGAAATAATACCCTACGGACTAGCAAACTAGGGTCAGACTTGCATGCAGATTTTGACCGTAAAGAAATGACCTTTTAACCTACCACCCAAAACTTAGACCCCTCTTTCAAGACACATGCATGGAAATGAACTACTAACCTTTTTACTGATGTTTGGTGTAGATCCTCTGTTGCGCTTTGCCCGCTTACTTGCGCTGCTCCTTCCAAAGTTAACCTGCAATCAAGACAAAACACTATGCATGCATGCTATTTTTCTACTTGAGGGTTAGAAATTAAGCATAAATTAAACATATCATAGATAAATCATGCATTGGGACAGGAAAAGTATTCTTTTATTATTTTCAAAATGAATCAACTTACAATCAAAGTCAATACCGGCCACCGCTCCTTGATCCTGATCCTGGGCTCCTCCTCTTCTTTTGTCCTCCAACTACTTTGCGTTAATTCTCCTTAGGCTTGAGGAAAGGCTAAAGGGTTGGGACAACTGGATTCAGCAAATGGGCAGAGTTTCTTCACTATAATTTTTCCTCCTTTAAATGGTACCCCTACCCCTTCTTTTAAAGGCTAGAAGGAGCTAGGGTTTTGGACGAACTCTCGGCCATGCATGGCCGGGAGTTTCAGTTAACTGACCCATAGATTTTTGTCCCGTCAGCAACTTTCCTATTTTTGTGCTTTGTTAGGTAAACATGGGCCGTAGTAGGCCTGCCAACATTCACCCGCGTGTAGTAGTGGGTTAGGGCGCATGTACCTTCACCCAAGAGGATTTTCAAAGAGGTTTTTCAGCAAATGTTTTGGCAATGAAGGGATATGAGTTGGTCTGATGCCAGGTAAGCATGTGTGGTGCAATTTAGGGTTATAACAAATATCCCTCCTTCTTGTTCTGTTTGAGTGACCCTTTTCCATCATGCATGGTGAGTGCATGTGCTTTTGGATATTTCATGAGGACCATCTGTATGATTTTTGTCTGCTCTTGTGTAAGAGACTCAATGAACTAAGCCAACGTAGGAATTTTCCAATTTGTTCCAAAAAGACATATGCTAGAATGGAAATTAGAGACATATACAACGCATTTTGGTCCTAGCTTGGCCAAGATTGTTAGAATAAGGTTTTTCTCTTTTGTAGTCTTATCAATACAACATTCACCCAAGCTCAATAACAAATATTTAAATTTAGTAAAAAAATCTTGTATATTATCAAAACTTTTAGGGTCTAAGGTATTCAACTCTACCTCAAGCATATGACCTCACATCTCATCCTGCTTTCCAAAGAGTCCTTCCAGGGTGGTCCAGATCTCATTTGGAGTCTTGCATGCGGTAACATGAAACCATATATCAATGAAGATTAACTCAAGAAGTAGTCATGTGGTCTCACTCTTACGATTCGCTCATCTCATATTCTCAATCGCTGATGTAGGTTCTGTTTCTGTTGCCATCGTCAAATTATACAGTCCTTTCCTTCTGAGTTGGAATTCTGCCTTGGGCTTCTGTTGGGCCCCAACAACTCCCCCTAATTTTTTTTACAAAATTTAAAGGGGCCCCCGTTAGAATCTTGATGATTATAATGAGCTACAAAATCAACATTTTCAAATAGTTCCCTAACTTGGCTTGCTTTGAGACAAACTTAAGACATTCACTATAGTATGAAACATTCATTACAAGAGTATATGTCAAAAGTTAGAAACGAGCATAAGAATCTCAATTTAAACAAAAATGTTAATTTTTATCAAATGTTTATTTTCGTTGAAATTATGATTATGTGTTCATTCTTTTGTTCACTAGCAAGTTTGACTATTTTGAATAATGTGTTCAATACTTCATCAAATAATATCTTGGTTGGTTTCTCATTTTCATAAAATCATTTGGTGATATTAATTAATTAAATTCTTTTTTCATTTTTTCATCTCATAATAATAATAAAAAATAAAAAAGAATTATCTATCATTTGTTTGATTTTGTAAAAAACTAAAATTAATATTTTTTCTCCATTAACTTGAAGCTTCTAGATCATATTTGAAAACAAATTATAAATAATGTTTGTTTATAAGTTATAGTTAGTTTAAATTCATTTTTTATTTGATTGTTGTAGATTTTGTTTTATTCTCAATTTTTAGGTTATTAATTTAGGTTTCTTTTTGTTTCACAAGTTTCTATTACCAAATATTTGATACGGATCTGATCATGTCTTGATTTTATTATCCAAATACGTTCAAGATGATTGATCCAAAAATAATTTTGGATTTCTACAAATTATTTTATGAGCAACAACAGATAAAATTTGGAAAGGCGTCAAGATCAGACACACGATTTTTCAGGACTGATTGCAGCCAAACCGTGAGGAATTTGGAGAAACGGTTGAAAAACCAGAACCAAAATGGACCCATTTACCTTCCGCTTAGAGGTTTTCCCAAACAAATGCACGATTTGAGAGATATTTGGGTCTCTTTTAGAGGCAAATTTCAGGTGGTGGAAATTAATAGTGATGCCCATACTGTTCATTCATTTTATAAATATATGAGAAATATCAGAGCCATGGTAGATCCAAGAATTGGACAGGAGGATTTTAATCCTTTCTCTTTTGTATATTATTGCTTTTGTAAACTTTTTATTTCTTTTCAAATGGAGTAATGGATGGTTGGAAGCTTTGGGAGGATGGACAAGTATTTTTAAAGAAGAATATGGAATTCCAGGTTGCTTAATGGCTTTTGTCCTGTAAGTAAATGGTTTTATTTTCATATAATATCTTCATATTCTTTCAATAATTGATTATGCATTGATTTAAATAGCTTTAGTCTTTTTTATCAATACATGGTTAATTATTATTATTTATATATTAATTTTTTCAATCTTTAAGAGTTTAT
>ML776585.1:1824767-1866755 GCA_009831015.1 Picea engelmannii | reverse complement strand
TGGGAAAGTAATTCATCTTTGGCTTTAGACCTGTGTGATACTTATTCCATTTCATTCTTTCATTATTGTTATATTATGAAAATGTTATAACGGTTGATTTTAGCTTTAGCTTGTCAATCATATGGTGTTTTCATACTGTTAAACATTATATGATGCCCATAATTTCTTATTCCATTTTTTATGTGTGATCAATCAATCATTTGATTATTATGGAATTTATTTCTAATGTTAAATGATGGATAATATCAATACCCAGAATTGAGTTTTCTTTCGTTCTTAAATATTGATTATCTTAAGATCACACAATTTTTAATTAGTTGTCTTCCTATTGTTATTAATTTACTCCAATATCAAATACTTCTTTGAATGTATTCTAGAAGTGCTAGTATTGTTCTGTTATAGGTTTCCCTTAACAACAGTACATGCAGGAGCTCATACAACACAGAAAGATAAGTTTTGTCGATTAGCGACAGGTTATTATGTGTGTTATTTAGTTAAGTTGTTTATGAATGAAACAATGAATGTATGGTTCAACTTTGACTATCCACATGTTCATGTTTCATTAACTTTTTTGCAAGATTCTTTAAATTTATAAAAGAAAAACAATAAATATTTGTATGTGCTTTCTTTATCTGCTTCCTAGAAGTAATCATTTTTCCATTGATTTTCATAAGTTTCGATTAAAACTTGCAGCTTGTAAATCATGTAAATAAATGAGACTTGTATATCTTCTGCTTAAATATAACTACTACAGTTACATTAGAGCATATGTACATATATATAGTGTTTAGTAATTAGTTAGTTATTTCTCTCTTTTATTTGTTTCTTTTATGATTCTTAGATTGGCTAATGGAGCCATTAAACCCGTCAGAACGAGTTACACCAAACGGCTTGGGTTATTTAGAGAACCCCGGACCAGACTCATTCTTCCAGTTGACGGACAGTCAATTTCACCCATCAATAGCTTCCAATCAAAATAATTGTATGGTGTGAGGATTACCACCAAGTTTGATTATATAATAGTTGTCATTTCCATCTCTTCCACTGTTTCTAAGAACCCCTAAAAATTTACTCTCAATATGCAAGTGAAAAATTAAGAAATTAAGAATTTGTATCAGTTTCAAGAGATGACCTTGTGGCTTACTTTCTAAGCAAACGGTGAACACTCTTTCCAAATGGTTGAAAATCCACTTCCAAAATGGGTCAATTTACTTCTCACGCGGGTCGGTTCCTCAAAAACTTAATATTTTTGGGAGCAATCACTATAGAAAGGTACGGCCACATATCCGTATCAGTTTTAGGAGGATATATGGTGGCTTAATTTCTGAGAAAAGGGTGATAAATCTTTCCAAACGGTTGAAAACCCACTTCCAAAATGGGCCTATTTACTTTCAACGCGGGTTGTTTACTAAAAAAACGTCATATTTTGGGAGGAATAATTGCTGAAAGGTACGACCATGGATTTAGCTCGTCGAAACTTTGGTTTTCATTATTCTTTGGCTTGTCTGGCTTGCTCCAAGAAGCATAGCTCTAATACCATGTTGGTGTTTCATGGAAACCTATAGAGGAGATCTAGCTAAAGCAATTACAAACAAAGCTTATCAAGAAATGAAGAGAGATTCAATATGGAAGAATGAAAAAATATATTCACACTACTCCAATGAGTTGATGATTGATACATAGATCATGATCAATATGATACAATGAATGACTGGAATACACTCATATATAGGGAAAATATTCCATAATTAAGAAAATCAATCAAACAGTTAGCTTTCTCTAGGAATGCATGCATGCATAAAAATGATTGTAAAAATAGAAAGTCTAAAATAGAACTAGTCAGTTAACTCCCACTAAAATAGTGTGTCGAAAATAGAAATTTCTCCAACAACCAAATCCATGGCCTCCGCAACCAACCTCTCCAAGCAGTAGAAGCAAGTGGATAAGGTCATGGAAGAATACAAATACATCTTCTCCTCACCTACTAGGGTACCTCTGCACTATTAGGTCAATCATTCCATCAATCTGACCCCCAACACATCACTACCAAATGGGTTATTCTATCATTGCTCTCTATTAGAAAATGAGGAGATAAAGCATCAGATCCAAGAATTGTTCTACAAGGAGAACATATGACCCAACTCATCACCTTGTGGAATCCTAATTGTGCTTGTGTAGAAGAAATACGGGACCTAGCAACTCTCCATTGATTATCGAGCCCTAAATAAAATCAGAGTCAGGAACTGGTACCCAATTCCCCAGATCGACGATCTCCTTGATCATCTTAAGGGGGGGAAATAATTCAGTAAGATTGATCTAAATTCTGGATACCATCAGATCCCAATAGAGTAGACAGATGTATGAACGACTGCATTCAAGTCAAAAGAAGGTCTTTTTGAATGGATCATCATTCCCTTTGGTTTGACAAATTCCCCATCAACTTTCATGAGGATGATGGACAATATCTTGTGACATTTCACCAATTATTTTGTAGTGGTGTATCTAGTTGAAATCCTCATATACAATAAGACTTGGGAGGAGCACTTGCAACATATTTAGTAGGTTCTACACACTCTATGACATCAGAAGATATATGCCAACTTGGAAAAATTCTCCTCCGGCATGGACAAGGTCTATTACTTAGGATACATTGTTGATAAACATGGTGTGCATGTGGATCCAACCAATATCTAGGTCATCCATGATTAGACAAGCTAAACCATGCTCACTAAGATTCGAAGCTTCTTAGGCCTTGCCAATTTCTATCATAGGTTCATGTTTGGATTCTCCCATATTGCATGGGCCCTGAGCCAAGTAACTAGGGGTGGTGGTAAGAAAACATTTGTGTGGGTCTTGTCCCAACAACAAGCATTCGATGATTTGAAGCAAATCTTGTGCTCATCCCTAGTTCTTTCATTACCTGACCTGTAACAACCCTTTGAGATCAAGACAAATGCTTCAGACTATGATGTGGGCGCAGTTCTAACTTATCACAACAACCCCATGGCCTATAATAGCGAGACACTATCATATGTCATCAGTAAGTACCCTAATTATGACAAATAAACGTACTCCATTGTGAAATAATACCGCCAGTGGGGAAATCACATTCTTGGAAAGGAGACAATCATCCACATTGATCATAAGTCATTGCATTTCATGTAGATACAAGGAAAATTGAAGAATGATTGCCATCAAAAGTGGTCCACATACTTGCAGTAGTTCCACCTCAATATCAAGTATAATACATTAAGTTCCAACCACATCATTGATTGCCTCAACTGATCTCCAGTCACGTCACTCACCATGGTGCTAGACTATTGTGGCCACAATACCTCTAGATGGCCCCAACTTTATGAGAACGATCCTTAATTTTCCACCACCTACCATATGTTGGACGAAAACAAAACTATCCCTAATTTCCATCTTCACACCGGGCTGCTTTGTCATGTGGGCCATCTCCGTGTTCCATCAAGCGAGAGAGTGAAGCTGATTTGGGAAGCTTGCTATAGTCGATGGAAGGACACTTCAATGTATAAAATGTAGTGGCAGCACTACAACAACATTCATACTATACAGAACTTTGACTGAATGTCATCACGTATATCAGGTCCTGCACTTCCTATGCTATTGCCAAACCAGAAACTAAAAAACAAGGCATGTACACCCCTTTTCCTACTCTTGGCATGACCTGGGAATTCATCTCAATGGAATACATGTCGAGCCTTCCATCCACCAATAAGGGAAATGACTCTTTTTTTGTGGTTGTTGATCGCTTTTCCAAGATGGTGATTATGGACACCTGTAAGAAGAGAATCATAGCGGAGGCCACTATTAAGATATTCTTTGAATGAGTGTGGGTAAATTTTGGGATAACAGAAACCATTATCTTAGATTGGGACACTCGGTTCCTCAACACATTCTGGTTGAGCCTCTGGTCACTGCTAGACACTAAGCTCACCAAATCCACTGCCTTCCACCCCCAGACAAATGGCCAAACCAAGGTCATCAACCAGATGATCATGCATATTCTGTGCATGTGCAATTCCAAGAACCCCCACACATGGGATGAGATTATTTCCTATGTTTATCACAACTACAATAGAGCCATACATATCTCAATCGACCACAGCCCCTTTCAGGTGGGGTTGGGATTTCAAGTATTGGGTCCAATGGATGTTGAACTACCCCTTGCAGCACCCAGGCAGACTCGTCCCATGCTCAAATTGAAGCTGACAAAGCCACCCAGTTCATTGAGAGTATCCATCATATCTGCCAACAGGTTCAGGATATTTTACAGAAGTCCAATGCTAAGTACAAGCGGTGCCATGATCAACATTGGGTTCCACACAAGTTTTAGGTGGGAGACAAAGTTTGGTTGCACTTGCAGAAAGGACACCTTACAGGGCCCCATCAAAAAATTCATCCACTCCACTATGGACCTTATACCATCACCAAGGAAATGGGTGACAATTCGTTTTAGCTCAACATTCCCCCCTTGTCTTGCACCCAGTGTTCAATGTGGATCTCTTTTGGCCATATTTTCCTCCATTATTGGACACCTCAGAGATATCAGAATAGTTGACACCAATAGAGATAAACCTTAACTGCATGGAACAAGAATCCATTGATCATATCATTAAAACACAGGTTAAGGACACTCGCCAATAGAGGATCCATCTTTATTGGGTTGTCAAAGTAGGGCAGCTCTTGCACCAAGGCAAGTAGCTCACCTGAGGCCAAATTCAACAGAAATTTACTCATCTAATGGGGGAACTAAACGCAATGGAGAAAATTGATTACTAGGGGGGGGCGGGGGGATTTATCTAGGTGGATATCAGTGGCCACCAACCTATTCCAACTGGCTCATCTTGGAAGTTTTTCAGTTTGGTAGTTTTTTTCCTAGTTTTTGGTTCCTAAACTTCTGGGGTCGTTTTGAGTCCCTAAACATCGTTTCTAGGGTTTTCCACAGTCAAACTAAAGACATAGATAGAGTTTTATGGAATAATATGTATTCATTGGATGGACCTTTCCAACAGGCTATTGTGTGCCTGAAACATAGATCGTATGCAAAATTTATGACCCCGGGAAATTGATGTACCAACTTACCCCAATGGGGCCCACATGAGTCTTGGTGCTTCATCTCCTAGGGTTAGTTTTTTGGATGTCTAGGTTTTTGGAATTCTTGTTTATTGTAAAAATTCTTTTAGAGCCTTAGTGTACTCAATGAGCACAATCATCACATCTCTTCTCATAGATAAGCCACCACCATTCTAGCAAGCTTGTTTTTAGTTTGCATTTTATAGTTTCAACATATTTGTTTATTAAATAGAAGCCAATTTTAATGTATCTATGTTATTTTTCATTCTATCTCTATGTTATTAATAACAATAATCTATTTTCATTTCATTCTGCTCATAAAATATGGATCAAAGGCCCTTGTAGAAAAGAAATTTCGACATCAAATTCAAATATTAAGAACAAATAATGGAGACGAATATGTGAACAATAAATTTACAAGTTATTGCACTGCACAGGGTATCCAAATGCAACACATTGTTTCATATACACCACAAAAAAATGATGTTGCTAAGAGAAAGAACCACACATTAAAAGAAATGGCTAATTGTATGATCCAATCTAAGGGATTAAGTCTAAAGTATTGAGCGAAATCCATTAACTATGCAAATTACATAGTAAATCACACTCCCACTAAGGATCTAAAAAATATAACATTGGAATAAGAATGGAATAAACTTAATCCAAATGTAAGCCAGTTCTGTGTATTTGGCAGTGTAGCATGGACTCACATTCCTGATGAGAAAATGAAATAATTGTAGCCTAAAAGTGAGAAGTGTATTTTTTTGGTTATTATGAAAATGTCAAAGGTTACAAACTTCTTCAACCACATTGTAAGGAAACTGTTATTATAAGAGATGTTAAATTTGATGAAAATCTCTTGACCTATGAACCTAATTTATCGTTTATGCCTTATTCAGCCTGCAGACCATCTTCAATGTTTTTTTCTTCTTCTGTTCCTATTATGGTTTCTTCTTCTTCTTCATATGATGGCAGTGAGGATGAAAATACACCTCCACCTTCTCACCTTTCTCCAAATGATTCCATTGAACTTGAACTTGCACCAACACCATGGCTTCCTAGATGGGTCTGTTCAACATGAGAAGTAGTTGGTGATTATACCGATGATCCTTCATATCAGTGTCAAACATGTTCACAATTCTAGCAATCCTCTTCTCTATTGGCTCAAGTTTTAGAGACTCGTGATCCAAAGACATTTGTAGAAGCTTCAAGTCATCTAGATTGGGACACAATAATTCATGAAGAGTATCGTTCTTTAATAGAAAATGATACTTGGGATCTTATACCTCTTTCGAAAGGAAGAAAACTTGTCATACATGAATGGATCTATAGAACTAATTATGCATCAGATGGAAGTGTTGAAAGATGCAAGGATCAATTAGTTTCCAAAGGATCTTCACAAGTTTAAGGAATTGACTATAATGAAACATTTTCCCCTATAGCCAAAATGAATTACATCCGCCTTGTTCTATCCCTTTCAGGCTCACATAAATGGGAGGTCCATTAGATGGATGTCAAATATTCTTTCTTGCATGGGGATTTGAAATAGGAAATCTACATGGAACAAACTCCTAGATATCTCCATAATGACTCTATCCTTGTTTTTCACCTTAAGAAATATATTTATGGTCTTAAACAAGCTCCTCGAGCTTGGTATGCCAAAATGTACAACTTTCTTCTTGACAAAATTTTTTCTAGATACCATTCTGATCCTAATGTCTATACCAAAAAAGTAGGAAGCCATCTCATAATCCTTGTTCTTTATGTTGATGATCTTATCCTCACTGGTAGTGACCCTAAAATTTTAAACCATGTGAAAACCATCCTTAAGAAGACATTTGAAATGATTGACTTAGGCTATTTGCACTATTTTCTTGGCCTCCAAGTTTTTCAAACCAAGGAAGTAATTTTCCGTTCCCGGTGTAAGTATTATTGTGACTTTCTTCGTCACTTTCACATGGAAGATTGTAAACCAACCCCTTCTCCCTTCTAGTCTAGAGTCAAACTTGTTTCCACATGTACTTATACTAAAGTTGATGCCACTTTGTACCATTAGTTACTTGGTATCCTCTTTCACTTGAATCATACCTGTCATGATCTTTCCTTTGTTGTTGGTATTGATTCTTGGTATAGAAAAAAACCCCATGAAATCCATTAGAAAGCAGCTAAAAAGATACTTCATTATGTTTGGGGTACAATTTAGTTCAGAATACATTACAACTCAAGGGGGAATGCTTTATTGGTTGGTTTCACTGATTCAGGTTGGGTCGGCGACCTTGATGATCGAAAGTATATTGCAGGTTATGTTATCAGCCTTGGTTCAAGACCTATCACTTGGGCCTGTGAGAAACAACATTCTATTGCTCTTTCTTCTGTAGAACTATAGTACTGAGCAACGGTCAGTGGAAGTCAAGAATTCTTGTGGCTTTGACATATCCTTTCAGAGTTTGGATTCCAGCAATGACACCTGACCATCCTCTGGTGCAAAAGTCAGAGTGTCATCAAACTCTCTAAATATCCAGTTGAACATCATCATAGAAAACACATCGATCTACACATGCACTTCATCTGAAAACCTCATTCATGATCAAGTTATTGAATTTCTCTTTTTCCCTACAAAAGATCGAGTTACGGACATTTTCACAAAGTCTCTTATAGAAGTGAAGTTTTCCAAACTTTGATCTATGTTAAAAGTTCAAGAAGTTTTCATTGAGGGGGGATAATATCCAATGCCTCCTTCCTTCTCCCAGTGTATCACCTTTGTAAATCCTTCAATCCCATCCCAAGTTTTTTCTTAAGGGGGAATGTTAGGATATTTAGATATGTTCCCGACATAGAGTGATCTGATGGTTCATATTCTCTTAGATATTAAAGGCTACATTGATACATGGATTAACACCTAATTGGTCCATGATCTCTATTTAAAGAGCATGGAGGGTCATTTTCCGATGATTGATTGTGAGAAGATATCTTGTAAATCTCTCTATAATATTTTTCTTTTGCATTAATAAATTTCTCTAAGTGGCCATATTAGTTGGGGCCGTGGATGTTAGATCCCACATTACCATGAAGAAAGAGCACTCATAAAGGAGGTTTCATAACACTATTTAATGGTGATAGAGAAGTAAAATAAACCTCTTCATGTATAAACAATTGTTGGTGTACCTAAGTGAGATTGTTATGAACCTTTATTAGAGGAAACCATATGAAAAAATTCACATTTCAAATATAGGCCATAGGTGTTTGCATGCTACACAACCTTTCATACCTCATGAATAGAATTTAATTCAAATGAGTTAGTGAATGCATAAACGATGGTGTTAATTTCGAATGAACCTATGTAATGACGCAAAGATATGTGGTATAACTTATGAATATAGAGAATTAATAGCCCATGTCTGAAATATCCAACAATTCCTTTGTGCACAAATTAAATTATTGAAGGTTCCAAAGGTTCACAGTTCCAATACATAAGTTGTTTGTGAATATTTCATGGTAGGACCTTGGAGGAGCTATGCAGAAAGCAAGTTAGGAGATATAATAAACAATGTCTACATATAATAGTAATTTGATACTATAAAAACTATTGTGCATTCTAATAAAATAATGACAACATTCTCAATAACTCCCAAATGCCATACATCATGTGATTTTATATATATGAATAACATTTGAATTGTTGTTGTATTGATTATGCATGATAGTTTTTTGGATGCATTATAGCTTAGTTTTTTCCCTAGACAAGTGGCTCAAGGTTTGTAACACTTGAAACATTTTTACACTCCTTCACAAAATAGGAATTTTCATGTCTTGAATGGAATGAATGTATGCATTTTCTCTATGTTGGAAAATTGGTTTTCATTGATGTCAACTCTAGAAGAAGTTTGGAAGCCTCTAGAAGTAATAGGTGTACTTGAATAAGTATACATAGTGGTCCTCTTATGGTGTATATTTAATCATGTCCCTCATGGGAAAATTCTTTGAAGAATTCTACAAAGAGCCATGGAGGTGTGGTCATGAATCCCAAAGTTGTTTGAGGAAAAAGAGGATGAAGGAAATTTTAATTGCATACAAAACCTCCATAGATAGATAGTCCTTTTCATGTTGTTTCCAATGGTAGGTGGTACGTCATGTGGTTATTCATGATTGAGAATTTATTCCCTCTTAAAGATGAAGTACTTGAGTATGGTCAAGAAGTCCTGGATCTAAGGACAAGAAGTTACAATTCGGCCCCAAAAACAATTGAAGGAGAAAAGTTGTTGCAAACAAAATTTATAGGTCAACCTTAAAATTAAGTAAAGGGGTTACTTGAAAAAATATTGATACACATCAATAAGCCTCTCATTCTAATCAACCAACCAAGAAAGTATGTGATCTATTAAGTGAATATGAGGCAACAAATCTGAGGTAGTGAAGGAGTGTGAAGGAGAAGTCTTAGATCCACATGTGGGAGAAGGGTTTATGAAAAACCCTAATTGAGCATACCCCTGCAGTTCAAGTCCAGGGTGTCCCATGAGAATCCTGTTGGTTGTCTTGGTAGCTTCACGTGAGGCACTTCTAGTTGACCATTTTTTTCCAGTGAGGATGAAGTAAATTTTGATGATGATGCTATCTTTTGACACTGAAGTCGGGGAATGGTTTGTTATTCTGTAATCATATGCACCGATTTGTTACATTATTAAAGGTAGGATTTCTATGTGTTTTATATTGGTGGTTATAGTATATGCTTAAGGAATATCTTGGATGGTTTGGCACATGATTAAGGCATGATTTTGACAAATGGTTTGAGGTATATCTTGGATAGTTTGGGCATATTATTTGAGGTATATTTTTGGTACATGGTTTATAGTTTATCATGAATGTTATGGCACTTGCTTGAGGCAAATTTTGGAACATGGTTTATTTCACATATTGGGAATATTGGGAATATGTTTTGAGAGATTCTCTTGGTGATTTTGGCATATGGTTATGTGCATGGATATGGTTCGATGATGATGATATATCAGTATCAGTGAAAGTTATAGTGACAAGTTTATTATCAGTGGAAATGACAGGTTGATTATCAATGACAGTTTCAATGATACATTGATTCTCCATTTATATTTTAGGGAGGAAAGAAGGGGAAAGGAAATGGGTTTGAAGCCTCTTTCCCGTTGGTGCTAGAGAATATAGGGAGTCATAGATTCCTTTGAGTTGGTGCTCATAAACTAGGGGGTTGGATCCTCCTTCCAGTTGGAGATGGATAATTTGGGGAGTTGTAGATTCCCTCATATTGGAGCCTACAAACAAGGGGTTGGATCCTCCTTCCAATTGGTTTTGGAGAATTTTGGAAGTTGGTGCTTCCTATGAATGTAGTCTTTTGAAATATAAGAAATCATTTCATGGTTTTCTCCCATTTGGGTTTCCATGTAAAATTATTGTGTATCGTGCATCTGTGGTTATGTGTTATTGAATGAAATTGTTCATAATATATTGAATAAAATAATAAATTATAAAATGTTGATGAATTGATTTTTACATATTCTGGTTAAAAGTGGTAAAAATTACATAATATTGATTCACACCCCCCCCCCTCAATATTTCAATAATTGGTATCAGAGTAGGTCCTTCATAAAACAGTCTAATCATTGGAAGGTAGATCATGGCATGCACTGAGAATGGAATATCATTGTTTGATGGTTAGAACTATTCCTTCTGGAGTAGAGGGATGAAAAATTTATGCAAGCACGGGGTTTTGATGTCTAGAAAGTAGTAGTAAACATATACAAAGATCCTGCCACAACCCCAACATATAAGGATGGAAAGAAACTTGATGAAAATAACTCAAAGGATAAAAATGTTATTCTGAGTGGGATTATTGATTTAGTACATGTCAAGGTTATGCATTATGATTTTGCAAAGGATCTTTGGGACTCAATTCAAAATATTTATGAAGGAGATGTCAAATTCAAGGAGGCCAAGCTTCAAACTTATAGAGGTCAATTTGAACAACTGAAAATGAAGGAAGATGAATATATTTGCAGCTTATTTTCTATGAGTTGATGAAATAGTGAATGTTATTAAAGGCCCAGGAGAAGAATTTAAAGAACCAGTCATTGCTCAAAAGGTACTAAGCTTCCTTCCAATGAGATTTGACCCTAAGATTTCATACCTAGAAGAAAGATCAAATCTTTATACGTTGAGCATGGATGAGTTACATGGAATTATTACAACTTATGAAATGATAACATAGTAGGATAATCCATTCAGGAAGGAAGCACATTTCAAGTCCTCAAAGAAGACAAAGAAGAATAAAAAAAATTCAAATTCAAACTACAATTACAGTGATGATTCAGATGAAGACCAAGAAATAACCAACTTTGTAAGGAATTTGAAGAGAGGAACTAGAAAGTACAAAGGTAAGCTTCCCTTAATGTTCTTTAATTGTGGTGAAGTTGGTCATTTTTATTCTAAATTTCCTTATGCTAAGAATATATATAGGGATGAAGAAGAATCTCCCAAGAAATAAAATAAGTACCATAAAGAAGACAAGACAAGAAAAAAAAAACAAATTCTTCAAGAAAATCCTCTACTCAAAAGAGGAGTGTTCCTCATTGGATGAGGATGATGATATTGACAATGACTTAGAAAAAGTACTATTTATGGAATTTGAAAATGATGAACACAATTATGAAGAATAAGGTGAGGCAGATCTTGAAGCAAAACTAATCAGTTCCTTAAGTGAGATGAAAAGAGAAAGGAAAAAAAAAAATCGCTCAAGGAAGAAATTATTAAGCTCGAGGAGGATTCCAAAATCCCAACTATGAAGAATACCAACATATGATTACAAAGCTAGAGGTCCAAGTAGAATAATCCAAAAGGATTTAAGAAACACTCAAAAACTAGTTGGAAGAAAAGGAGAAAATAAAGGAGAGTTTGGAAGCAGAAATAGTCTCACTAAGGAAGGAACTTCAAAAGAAAGAAATGCAACAGAACAACACCAAAATATTGGATGAAATCATCATCACTCAAAGGCCATACTATGAAAGGTCTCGACTAGGATTCAAACAAATGCATACTAAGAAGGGTTCGATCTCCATGAACACATAAAATGAAGGAGAACAAAGAGTTATGCAAAAGTAATCAGAGGTTCCCCCAAGAAGGAAGAATGAAAGACTTCAAAATAGAACTCTTAGGAAATTGAGAGAACTAAAGAAGAATATTATAGAAGAACGACACCACCTAGAAGATCCAAAATTCAGAATCATCAATCAGCCATGGAAAGAAGTCAAGAAGAAGATTATAGAAGAACAACACCATTTAGAAGATCTCCTACAGTCAGGTACCAAACTATTTTCTATGGTTTATGTTATTCCTATAATAATTTTGGGCACAAGGCTATAAACTACAAAGTTTCTGCTAAGAACATAAGCAACTATGAAGGCTACTCTAGAATTAATCGGCTCATAAATCCTCATGAACCATATAACAAGAACTATAATAGTTTTGGCTCATTAAAATATGAAGTAGAATGTTATAAATGAAACAATTTTGGACACATGGCCAAATATTGTAGACTGACTTTTTCTCCAAAGGAACCAAAGCAATATTTCAATAGTCATGTCAAAGAACCATCAAGAATATGGAAAAGGAAGCAATATAAACTGAATATTGAAGAATGTTATATTGCTCTACAAGCCCAAGGTAGAAGAAGGAATTGGTAAGTTGACAATGGTTGCTCAAAGAATATGACAGGTGAAAAGGAAAGATTTGTAACTCTAAAGAAAGAAAGAGATGGATCAATTTCATTTCGAAATTATAACTCAACCAAAATTATAGGAAAGGGCACAACCAAGCTTGGAAGTAAAAAATCCATGGAAGAAAATTTCTTGCTTGTCAAAAATATGAAGCATAATATGCTAAGTGAGTCAAATGTGTGACCAGGGACATACACTTCTAATTGACTCAAAGAAATATGAGATAAGGAAAGAAGGATCAAGAAAATAGGTGGCTACAAAAATAAGGACTCCAAACAACATATACATCCTAAATAATATTGGAAAGGAAATTTGTTTCTTGGGAAAGGAAAATGAAATTTGGCTTTGGCATAGAAGAATGGGTCACATGAACTTTGGAAATATTGTCAAAATCAACAGGAAGGAAGTAGTAAGAGAAGTACCTTAAATATAAAAGCTAGCCAATACTATGTGCAAGCACTGTCTACATGGAAAACAAACAATAAATGAGTTCATAACAAAGGAATACTCTACAACAAAACAAAACCATTGGAGATTGTAAACATTGATCTATGCATACTGATGAGAAAAAAAGGGATGAATGGAGAACAATATTTCATGCTACTTATTGATGATTTTACAAGAATGACCATAGTCTGTTTTCTAAAGAAAAGTTCAAAGGAATTCAAATGTTTCATGATATTTAAAGAGATGGTGGAAAATGAGACTGATTTGAAAATCAAGTGTCTAAGATCAAACAATGGAGGTGAGTTCACATCAAAAGAATTCATGTGTTTTTTTGAAGAACATGGAATAGAAAGGCAATTCTCAATATCTAAGACACCTCAAAAAAATGGAGTTGTTGAAAGGAAGAACATAACTGTATAGGAAATGGCCAGAACCATGTTGAAGGATTCCAGTTGAGTAATAAATATATTTTGGGTACAAGAAGTATATACAACAGTTCATATCTTGAACAAATGAATGCTCAGAAGTAACAGTGACAAGACTCCATATGATCTATAGAAGGGAAGACCAAAAAATCTCAAGCACTTTAGAGTGTTTGGAAGCAAATGTTACATAAAAAGAGAAGATAACAGGATTGGAAAATTTGATTCTCGAGTTGATAAAGGCATACTAGTTGGTTACTCAAGAAAAAGAAAGGCATACAAATGCTACAACCTAAGAATCAACAAAATAGTGGAAAGAATCAATGTAAATATTGATGAAACAAAGGTGTTGAATACCAAAGAATAAAGAAAAAATTCAAAAGAGAATAAAAAAGAAGAAGATCTAAAAGAAGAAGAAGTAGAAGAAGAAGAAGAAGAACATCAAGAAGAGAAACATCTAGAAGCAAAAAATGAAAAAAACAACCAACAAGAGCTTCAAATACCTTCGAGGACACTTAAACATAGGTTACAGAATAAGCCTCCACTAGAACAAATCATTGGAGAAAAAAATGCAAGAATAGAAACTAGAGGAAGAAAATGGGTATGTACACGAGAAAAAAGACACCTAGCATTACTATCCATAGTTGAACCCAAAAACTTTTAGGAAGCCAACAATGATGAACATTGGATCAAGGCCATGGAAGAAGAACTGAGTCAGATAGATAAGAATGAGACATGGGAACTGGTTCCAAGACCTAAAGACAAAAATGTGATTGGTACAAAATGGGTGTTCAGAAACAAACTAAATGAAGATGGACGGGTAACTAGAAACAAAGCAAGGCTAGTATGCAAAGGATATGCTCAAGTTGAAGGAGTAGATTTTTAAGAAACATTTTCTCTTCTTTCCAGAATGGAAGCAATCAAAATTATCTTGGCCTATGCATGTTCTAAGAGGATCAGAGTATATATAATGGATGTAAAATTAACACTTCTAAATGGAGAATTAGAATAAGAAGTCTACATCAAACAACCAGAAGGCTTTCTACTGTCAAAAATAGAAGATTATGTTTGTAGAATGAAGAAATTTTTTTATGGACTCAAGAAGTCCCCTAGAGCCTGGTATTCAATATTGGGAAAGTACTTACAAAAACAAGGATTCAAAAAGGGCAATGCAGATAACAACCTCTACATAAAATTATAGTAGGACAACATACTTATCATTGAAGTATATGTGGATGACATCATATTTGGAAGTGACGATGATAGGATGAGTAAGAATTTTTCCAAAGACATGCATAATGAGTTTTAAATGTCCATGCTTTGTGATTTGACTTTATTTTTGGGAATTTAGATATCTTAACTAGATGAAGGTATTCATTTCCCATACCAAGTACATCAAATAAATGTTGAACAAGTTCAGAATTGAAGATTGAAAATATGATGAATATAAGAAAGCATATCATAGAATATATAGATTGATTATTGTCAGCCTACTCTATGTGACAACCTCAAGACCAGATGTAATGCAATCAGTTGGACAAGTTGGAATATTTAGAGAAACACTAAAGGAAACTCATGTTTTGGAAGTAAAGAGGATCTTCATATATCTCAAAGGAACAACAAAGTTTGGATTGTGGTATCCGAAAGGAAATGAGATGACTATGGTATCCTACACAAATGCAAATTGGGAAGGAAGCATTGATGATAGAAGAAGAACTAGTGGAGCATCCTTTTACTTGGGTGATTGTCGGGTATCCTTGTTATGTAAGAAGCAATCCTTAGTATCATTGTACAACAAAAGAAAAATATATTGCATCATCAAAAAGTTGTAATCAGGTCCTCTAGATGAAGAAAACCCTACAAGACATACAAGTAAAATATGATGATCCCATCTCAATATTCTATGACAATACCAATTCTATAAGTATCTCCAAGAATCCAATGATGCATTCCAAGACCAAACATATTTTGATTAAGTTTCACTTTCTGTGGGAACATGTTATATAAAATAATATCAAGTTAGAGTCTATTGGGAAAAAAAAAAGATTGTAGATATCTTCACCAAACCTCTACCAAGAGAGACATTTGAGTATCTTCAACAAAAACTTGGAGTAGTTTCTGCCCCACAGTAATATACATGACATTTTTGCAAAGAAGACAAGGGGAGAGAAATTTTCAAGGGGAGTTACCCTTTTCCATTGATGTCAAAGGGGGAGAGAAACAAAAAAAGCATGAAGACAGAGAGAGTGCATGAAGATAGGGGGAGCATTGGTCACGGGAGTAGCATGAGTGTTGCCATCATTTCCAAAGGGGGAGATTGTTGGAAAATTGGTTGTCATTGATGTCAACTCTAGAAGCAGTCTAGAACACTCTAGAAGTAATGGGTGTACTTGAATAAGTATCCAAAGTGGCCCCCTTATGTCATAGATTTAAGCATGGCCCTCATAGGAAGACGCTTTGAAGAATTCTACAAAAAGCCCCAACAGTGTGGTCATGAAGCTCGAAGTTGTTTGAGGAAAATGAGGGTGAAAGAAATTGTAATTGCATACAAAACATCCATAGATGTATAGTTATTGAAAAAGAAGTTTTGTCTGCAATTTTGGAAGAAAACACCTAAGGATAAGGAAAGTGTGCAGGAGAAAGTGTGTAGGATAAAGTGCGCAGAATAAAAGATGCATAAGAAAGGGAACATAAGGAAGGATAACGCATAGGATGAAGATAGCGCACAAACATAAGGATAAAGAAAGCGAGTGAGAAAAGGAAGTGAAAAGGACGACAGTGCGCCTTTCCAAAAATAAAAGAACCACAAAAAAGTTGTATAAAGAGAGAAAAGTAGAAGAATGAAAACATCTAGTTAACTGAAGCTAACCATGCAATGCATTGTAATGGGTTATTTTGGGATAGATAAGAATAGGAATTAAAGCCCTAGATTTTGGGTATAAATATGTAACGGGTGGGGTGAAAAAGTATCTAGAACAAGATATATAGAAAGAAAAAAAGCTAGCGGGCTAGAGAGAGTTTTCTAGAATATGTAGAGGTTGAGGTTATGCAAGAATCCTTAATGTAATCAATTGATACGATGAATAAAGACAAAGTTTGAGAGATAATATTGTGTCTTGTGTTCTTCACTTGTTTCTATGCATTTATGAATGATGTTATATTTCGTAGAGTAGACTTATCTTATGGATTGATTATGGTGCAATATTCATGAATGATTGTGATAATATTTGTAACAATCACACACAGACATAAGATAGAAGAAGGAACAATGACGTGGGTATACGCCTCCCTTTCCCTTGCTTCTATAGAATCTTGGTTCCAACACTCCCCATAGATACCTTGGGTGAGACTTCATCTATGCAAGCAGGTGATGCCGAAAGGGTCTGTGTCTTGTGGTTTTGTTGGTCATAGTTAACTAGAACCTTGGGTCTTACAACCCATGCACTGACCAAGATCAAGCCTGTTATCACACTAAGTTGCCTTGAGTCTTTAGCCCTTAGTTTAAATGTTTCTAAGCCTTTAGATTTTTAAATTTTTGATTTGTTTCTTAAAGGTGTGATTTACTTAGGTTACCTTAATGAATAAAGGATTAAGTCATGACTCAAATTTTGATCCTCACATAAACTTTTGGCCTAGGTTCATTTTCATGACTTATGTTTTGATCCCCTTAATGATTTGACACTAAGTTAGACTCACTCCATGACCATATTGACTTGACATGTCACCATCCTCATGCATGCCTCCTTATCCTTTCCATGTTGTGCCTTTGTCCTATGCATACTGGTCAAATCATTTTTGAAAGAGAGCACTGCCAACTCACCAGGAGTTTCTGTAGCACACTCCATGTCCTTCATATTTTACCATGATTTGTTATTATAACGTTGATGTCATGTCTTCCTTGTTTTCAGCACCATGTTTAGTTAAAATATGCCTTCGAGGATTCATCTTTATGAGCTTTGCTAACGATTTTCAAATTTTGAAAGCTCAAAACTCTGCGTTGCAAAAACTACCAGTTCAGACCAGTTGGCAGTGGCGCTATAGATCATATGCTGAGGTGGATTCAGAGGATGAGTTTCTCATGATACTCTCCTGATATTTCACTGAAACTCCGAGTTATCATCATTCTCCAGGTATTCCATGGTTTCCCTCATCTGCATGTAAATTTCAAGGAGCAATTTTCGCTTGGATTTTGGGTAGCGATCGTGCCTGCATAATTGGAGGAGGTCTTTTCCCTCGTGATTTCCTATCAGTGTTTCTTTTACTCAGACCTACAGTCACCATTACCTAGTTAATAAACCTTAATACATCTAATTTCCATGCTCCCGAGATCTAAGTTCCCAAGCAAACTTTACCTCTTGTATGCGCTCTTTGCTACCTAAAGTCGTTGTTGAAACCACACTATTTTTTCCCCTATTTCCTCTACCTTTGAATTGGACTATTTTCAACCCAGTTTTCATAGAAAATTGTAGTGATATCCTTATTCACCTTATTATTTCTCAGTTTTAAGACTTATGAACAAAAGGGGAGGGAAATTCACAGCCATTGTTTCCTAAGCTAGCAACTAGTTTGAGTTAGGGGAGATTCCTGGAAAGGGGCAGCCACTATTCACTATCAAATTATTTTTGAAGTCGGACTCTTTGTTTTCCTGGTCATCAACACTCCATAGATTTTAAGATTTTCATCCTAAACTATAGAGACTCCTAATAATAATAAGTCACACAAGGCAGGTATCGTCGTTAGAACCGAGCCTGCAGACATGGATTTATTTGAGGCAGAGCCCATGGGTAGAGAATTTTTTCAAAGGGTGGGTTGCCTCAATTTCTGCCAAAATATGCAAAGGGTCATCCTGAGGTGGCAAGGAAATTTTCCTTACATTTTGATGGCATGAATAATAAGGTAGGGGACGTAGAATTTGAGGTATCTGAGACTTCTATTTCAGCAGTTACATGAATCCCTATCACTGGAGAGAATTGGCTTAAATCCATGGCCTTGGATGCAGCCTTTTCCAAAGACTTCCTTAATCCTAAATATCAAACTGACAATATGTCCAAAGGGGTACCAAGAAGTCATCTGGTTGGAGAGTTTGATAAAATGTTGAGAATCATTCAAAGGTACTCCACATGTGAGGGGAGGTTCAATACACTATACCAGTACCATATAAGGATTGTGCTGCATTTTACTGGAAAACTTGAAATGAACATTCCCTTCTATTTGTTGAGAAGCATAAACAAAATGTCAGATAGGGTTCAATCCAAATCAAAGGCTGTGGATACTAGCATTTTTCATTCTGGATTGATTAGAATGTTGGTTTCTGAAGAGATGAAAAAGAGGAACATCTCATGGGAACACTTCATTTCTTCTGCTCACATGAAATTAGACATGACAACTACTCCTTAGTCACATATACCAAGCCCTTTACCATCCACCAGTGCTTCTCCAATAGAAACCTGAAAGAAAAGAAAGAGTAAGGCCCCTGTTCAAGATCAAGAAGTCATTAAGGAAGTTGCAAGCACTGAGAAGGAGGCCTACCATTCTCCATAGAGAGACCTTTCACCCCCTCCTGCACCAGAATTAGAAGAGGTCCCTTCCTCTACTAAAGCCACAACCAAGAAAGGAAGGAAACTACACTTATCTTCATCTCCTTCAATAGCTAGCACCAAGATCAGAAAGCCTTTCACACGGTCATCAACTCTCAAAGGGGTTTTTGAAGAACAGGTCCCACCAAAGGTTTCCACTCTGAAGAAAAAGAAGGATAAGGGAAAAGAGATTGATAATCTTGTTGAGATGGAAGAGGTAATCCTTGTGCAGTAGGAAGATGAATACATAAAAAATCCTGTTGAGATTGTCCACATCACCACTCCACTTAGCAACTATACCTTCAAAATATTTATTAAACAACTCAGGAAAGATAGGAAGGAGGTGACTCGTCTGAAATTTGAATCCCTATCTGAAAGAATTAAGATGAAAGAGCTCATGGATGGTTACAACCACACTTTTGACTTAGCAATATTTGCAACAAGAAGAGCCCAGCCTCTTCATAGGAAAATCAAGAACCTATATAGGCAAAACATAGACTTTCAGTTTCAGAACAGAAAGATCAAAGTAGAGTTGCAACAATTCCAAGATGAGATGGCTCAAAGAAACTTGAATGTGTTGGTTGAAGATGCTATTGAAAAGGAGAAGCCAGTAGCCAAGGAAAGCATAGCTCTAGTGAAGAAACTTGTTACTACTAAAGGGAGACATGTTTTTGTGCCAAAGGGAATTCCTCCTTCCACAAGAAGGAGTGTTAGGTTGATGAAGTGATTGGTGAAAGGTGAGCTCCATTTTTTAGAATGACCCCTTTTTTCAAGGATAAGTAATTGAGGAAATACTACTTTTTCCAACTATACAGGCTATACAGGCTTCTAATGAATACTGCTCAGACTTTTTGGTGTTCTGCAAAGAGTTAATCTCTTGAACAGTAGTAGCACATAAATTCTATAGTGATATGGCACTACATAATTATCTAATTTTCATGTTCTATTAGTCTTCTATCTATAACGTTGCCTAATCACCTAATACTAGTGTAGCGATGGCGCTGCTAACTTCCTGGGGGTGCTACCAAATCTATCAACATTGAAATGATTGTGCTATGAATTCAGTTGGGCACTACCAAATTGCACACAGACACACAAGCAGGCGCTACTGAATTGCATGCAGACACACAAGAAGGCGCTACCAAAATTTTGACAGAGAGTGAATTACACAGTTGGGTGCTACCAAATTTTTTATAGAGACCGAATTATGCATAGAGACACATAGGCTTGGTGTTACCCATTCGACATGCCTATTTTGGAGGTCGCACTACGAAATTACAGGGAATTTGGTGAAGGCTCTACAAAATATCACTACCCAGAGTGCTACCAAATGACGATGCCAACGGATACCAGGAATCAAGGGTCTCAAATTATCATCCTTTTGAATGGTTGATGATGTGGAAAAATGAAAATATATCAGCTAGAAACATGATGAAAGTTACAATCCTCTGAAGCACACTTGGCATACAGGGAGATGCACATCAAAGAAGATCAAGTCAGTTCAAATTTGGTTGGATCAATTGCCAACATTTTCCCTTTTTATAGCACAGTTGTTAGTTTAAGTTGTTAGATGAAATAACTAATTTGATATTTTCATAGGAGGATGGCCAGATCACACCTCCAGTTGTATCCTTCCCTTTTTTTATAAATAGATAGTCTAAATTCTTTAGTAGGTTCGAATGGTTGAACTAGGCTCCCTTATTTTGTAATATTTTGATGAAGCTATTGGTTAACTGGTGATGTACTTGATTTGAGACTTCATGATTAATATAAGTCATCTTTCTTACTCTAGCTTATTTGCCTCTGATTCTAAAGTATTCATGCTTGAATGATTCACATGGATTTGTGTAGTGATATTATGATGAATGTTTGATTATAGTATTATTATGATGTTCTTCAATTTCCTTAAACTTTGAATTCAAGAAGATCTTGTGTTTGAGTTTTTCTTCCTTAGGCTGCTTGAAGACCTGATATCCATAGCAGACCTCTACATTTTCCTCACCAAATTATTCCCTCTATTCACATTTACTCTCACTTATTGACTGAATTTAATCAAGACCTCAATTGTTTGTGCATGTTATCCCATATTTCTGAGTTAGAACATTATTATCTTGAGCCTTGTCCATTTGAACTCTTTAAAATGCATTTACATTTACACATAACTTGATGGGTACTGGGCTTACCTTCTATGCAATATGAGGGTGATTCCTAGTGATAACATTCTTAACTTCATTGTCGGGGAATGAATTGAAGACATTTCCCTGGGATTGAATGACAAAGCTTACTAGTTCTGAAGGTGCATTGGAACTCAGTACATTGAATATTGCAACTTGCACCTGGTGAATCCATTGTTTTAGCTCTGGCTCCTAAAGGCAGACACATGCGATCAAATCCACAACTAACTTTGGTTCCACTTGAGGCTGACCCAAAGAAGATAATCAAGAAGGGAAAAGATTCTCAAGAAATTTTTTCTGTTGCTGCTACAAGTGATTCTGGTCAGTTTCCTTATTCCACTCTTAATACTCTAACTATTATATCAAGTAATCTTCCTTTACCTTCTACTGAAGTATCTAACAATATTGATTTTGAAAATTTCCCTATTGAATACTCCTCTTTTGAACCTGATTTGAAAGAAAAAAAAATTGAAAACCTTGTTTCCCCTGACATTGTAAAGTGGTTCAGTCTTGAGATTCTTGAAGATTTTCCTGCTTTAGGCTTTGATACTCCTCCTCATGTCAAAATTTCTACAGCCAAAGAAGAGGAAACCTCATCCCCTTTACAGACTATACCATCTTCTTCCAAGACTCAGCCTTCTGCTGTGAAAACTAAATTCCCCCCTTTATACATTCATTTTTCTCCTAAGCTGCACATAGTAAAGTTTCCTTCTCCTCCTTGTTCACCTAGAGTCCAAAATCCAATGGCAGGCGCTAAACCTCCTAGAAATAGGATGGATTCCATAGTGGTTGCAAGATATGACCCTCTTGTCTTACCTCAACCAATGAATCCTCTCCCTGCTAGAGATTATCTAAAATACATGCCCAAATTCATAGGAGAAGAAGATATAACTGTTGAAGAACACCTTGCTTCCTTACAGTTATGCAGACAATCAAAATATTGAAAATGAGGATGCATGGATGAGAGTCTTTGTCCAAATCCTTAATGGTGAGTCTAGAAAGTGGTTTAGGGGTTTGGCCCTTAGATCCATTACTGGGATTGAGGCGTTAAATGATGCCTTTTTGAGGAAGTGGGGGGATAAAAATTACTTTTTTTATTATATCACAGAGTTTGGATCCCTAAAGAGGAAAGATGGAGAGTCTATCTCTGACTTCTCTAAAAGATTCAACAAAATGTACAATAAGATCCCTGCTGAGATAAAGCCTACAAAAACCTTTTCAAAAATAACCTATGCTAGTGCTTTTGACCGTGAGTTTTTCCTTCTACTGAGAGAAAGAATATCAGCCTCCTTATCTCATATGCAATATGCAACCTTGGAGGTAGAGTCTAACATAGTGGCATCTGACAAACTTAGGGGGAAATCTAATAGGGACATGAGAAAAAACAGAATTGAAGCTTCAACCTCTAATTCCCCTATTGTCCATTCTCAAGTTGATGAACTTACCAAATTAGTAAAATCTCTTTCTGTTGAGATGGAGAAGTTAAAAATTGAAGGAAAACAAACCTATAGAAATAATCAAAATGCTTATAACAGAGGTAACTTCAAGAGACCCAATAATGCTCCTCATATCCTTCCAAGAGATCCTAGAAATAGAGATAGGGAAGATCAAAAGGTACAAACTCCTTTACAGAACAACCTTGTTGTTGATCAGGAAGGAGAGGAGGAAGAAGTTGATCCTAAGATTCATTGCTTAGGTGACACATCCCCATCTCCTCACTTGACTCAATCTGCATATGACCAATCTTTGATGGATATTCAAATAAATGAATTAAGTAAGGGAGAGAAAACAAAAGAAAGTCCTAATAGATATAATCTGAGATCCAAAAAGAATGAGGAAAAGACTGATGCCTCTAATCAGCCTACCCAAAAAGAAAATTTTGCCAAGGCTGTGACAGTTGGCAGCAAAGAAAAAGATACTCAAAGCCCCCAAGTTTTGATCAGAAATCCTACCCCAGAAGCCAAAGAGATCTTGAAATCATCACCTTCCTTTAGCTTTGAGAGTGAGATCCAAAAAATCAAGATCCCTATACCTTTTTTGGAATTGATAAAAAATGAAGAATTTAAAAAATATCTCTCCAAAATGTTACAGCCCGAATCTTCTCCAAATGCCATTGATTCAGTAAATCTGCAAGATGAAAATCCAACAGTCATCTTTGGACCTTTGATAGAATATAGAGATGATTCATCCCCTCCCTTCTATACATCACTGAACATACATGATAAGGTGTTGCATAAATGTTTGATGGACTCAAGGGCATCCCACAATCTCATTCCAAAAACTATTATGGATGAACTTGGATTAGAAATCACAAAGACCTACCATGACTTATATTCTTTTGACTCTAGGAAAGTAAAGTGTCTTGGGGTCATTAAAGGTCTGGTTGTGACCTTATTTTAGTTGCCCATGAAAAGTGTAGACATGGATATCATGGTGGTTGATGTTCCCCCCAAGTTTGGCATGCTCTTGTCAAGATCTTGGATAAAAATAATTGGGGGAACCTTGCATATGGACCTCTCATATGCTACCATTCCTATGTTTGTGGGGGAGAATATAAGACTTTATATGGAAGCTCAGTTGGCCTACAATATTAGTGACGAATAAAACCCCACAAATTATCCTATTTTTTCACTTGATATTAATTTGGGATCCAACATCTTGCAACTCACTGATGCTCCTGAACCTCCCCTTGAAATTAGAAAATAGTTCGTTACCTTTTGTGAAGATTTTCCTCCAACCACCTTTGTTTGGAAGATGTTCTTTGATGGAGCCTCTTCTAGGGAAGGTGCTGGTGTTGGAGTGGTATTTTTTTCACCTTCTCAAGAGACTATATCTTTGTCATACAAGCTAGAATTTGAAACTATCAATAATGTGGCAGAGTATGAAGCTCTTGTCTTGGGTTTGAGGGCTACAAAAGACATCGGGATTGAAGATCTATCAGTATTTGGGGATGATGAATTGATTGTTCATCAGATCAAAAATATTTATCAAACTAATCACCCTAGACTTATATCTTATAGAAATGAAGTGTGGGACTTAATTGACAGTTTTTTCCTAGCTTTCAACATTTAATTTATTCCAAGAGAAGAGAATATCATGGTTGATTCTTTCGTTGTTTCAACAAGAAATTTCAGAGTCCCCTTGCCACCTAAACACAAGTATGATGTAGAAGTAAAATACATACCCTCTATACCTAACAATGTCAAGCATTGGAAGGTGTTTGAATATGATCTTGAGATCAAAAAATTCCTTGAGACTGTTGATGAGTTTTCTACATTACACATTGATCAAGATCATGAATTTGAAAATAATCCTCATGCAGATGTTTTTCTAAACAAAATTGTTAATCATCATATTGTTTAGTTGCCTGGAAACCACATTCCAAAAGGGATATTTCCTTTGGAAATATTATTTTACAGGAATGATGTGGTAGTAAAGATCAAAGGTTCAGTTGATGATGCTGAGGTAAATGAGTGCAATGTGGGTACAGAAAAGGATCCAAAATATGTCAAGTTGCCAAGCATCTTGTCAAGGGAACAAAGGGATGAATATACTGAGCTGTTAAATGAGTTTGCTGATGTGTTTTCTTGGATTTATGAAGATATCAGAACTTACGACACAAGCATCATAGAGCACAAGCATCATAGAGCACAAGATCCCATTAAAGGAAGAGACCAAAACATTCAGGCAAAAGTTGAGACAAATAAATCCTATGTTTCTTCCTGTAATGGAAAAAGAGGTAAAAGAAAAATTAGAAGCTAAAATTATTATTCCTTTGAGGTATTATGAATGAGTGGTCAACTTGGTCGCAGTGAGAAAAACGAATGGAGAAATCAGACTTTGTGTCGATTTCCGGAATCTAAATAGAAGTTATAAAAAGGATAATTACCCTTTGCCCAAGATGGAGAACATATTACAGAGGGTGAAAGATGCATCTAGGATGTCCATGATTGATGGATTTTCTGGCTACAATTAGATCTTTGTCTTGCCAGAAGATAGAGAGAAAACAACCTTCACCACTCCTTGGGGTAAATTCATGTACACTAAGATGCCCTTTGGTTTGATGAACGTAGGGGCGACCTTTCAATGAGCCATGGACATAGCCTTTATTGGAGAGAAGGAAAAGTTTGTGGTTATATATTTAGATTACATAACAGTGTTCTCACCATCTAATAAAGAACATTATGATCATTTAAAAAAGGTCTTCTTGAAATACAAAATTTTTTGTCTCTCTTTAAACCCAAAAAAGTCATTGTTTTCCATAAAGGAGGGAAAATTATTGGGGCATATTGTGTTAGCTGAAGGGGTAAGGATTGATTCCATCAGGGTAGAAGCTATCGAAACCTTGTCACTCCCTAGATCCAAGAAGGAAGTCCAATCTTTCTTGGGAATTTTTTTTTTTTTAGAAGGTTTGTTTCAAATTTTGTTGAGTTGGTGAAGTATATTACATCCATGTTGAGAAAAGGAAATGAAATCAAATGGACTGTTGAATCCCGTAATTCTTTTGATCAAATAAAGAAAGCCTTGAATGAAGCCCCTATGCTCATTAGTCCAGACTACTCCAAGGATTTTCTAATTTTTTCTTTCGCTTCATTTGAAACAATAGCAATTGTTTTATTGCAGAAGAATGTTGAAGGGTTAGATAAGCCCATTGCTTTTTTCAGTAGGGTATTGAGAGATGTTGAATTAAAGTATGACATCATGGATAAGAAGGCCTATGCATTGATAAAAGCTCTCAAGGATTTCATATTTTATGTGTTTCATTCAAGAGTCATTGCATATGTCCCAACAACTTCTGTAAAAGAATTTTTCATTCAGACTAATATAGACGGTAAAAGGAGCAAGTGGATTGCTAAAATCCTTGAATTTGATCTTGAGATTAAGCCCACCAAATTGGTTAAAGGCCAAGGTTTAGCCAAGATGTTGGATGAATCTAATTACATGGCTTTGGGGGTAAATTTCATCAACACTTGCTCAAAAAATCATCAGGTTGAATTGTCTAATAATGATTCTTAAGTTATCCCTCCATTAGCAGGTTGCATATGGTACAAGGACATTATTATTTTTCTATAAAAATTGTAGCCTCCTGACAGTATGGAAAAGAACAAGGTGAGAGATTTAAAGCTCAAAATAATTAAATATTGTCTTATGGATCAAGTCTTGTATTGGAAAGATCCTTTAGGAGTACTTTTGATATGCCTAGACCCACAAGAATCCCAAAAGATTATGTCTGATTTTCATGACAGTTTATGTGGGGGGCGTCATTTTTGGAGAACCATGACATATACTATTCTCAGGGCTGGGTACTTCTGGCCTAGTTTATTCACCAATGTCTGTGCAAAGATCAGATCTTGTGCCAAGTGTCAAAAAAATTCTGGAAAGTAGCAACTCAAGTCTTTGCCATTGAAGCATGTGGTAGCTTCAAGACCCTTTCAAGAGTGGGGCCTAGATTTTATTGGGGAAATTCATCATGCTTCTAGTGGTAAAAATAGGTGGATATTGACTGCCACATATTACTTTACTAAGTGGATAGAAGATATCCCTACAAGGAATGCTTCCCACAAAGTGATCATTGGCTTTCTTGAGGATATTATGGCAAGGTTTGGTTGTCCGAACAAAATTGTCACTGATAATGCTGCATATTTCAAAGATGAACCATTGATCCAGTTTTGTGAACAGTTTGAAATCACATTGATTCATTCAACTCCTTACTATCCCCAAGGGAATGTACTAGTAGATTCCTCTAACAAAAGCCTTATAAAGATCATCAAAATGTTGTTAGAGGACAACAAGAAAGCATGGGATTCAAAGCTCAAATTGTATTTGTGGGAAGACAGAGTGACAATAAAGAGATCCCTTGGTATTTCTCCTTTCCAGCTTGTGTATGGAGTTGAGTCCATCTTTCAATCTCATCTTACCTTGCCTGTGGAAAAATTCTTCCAAGACTACTAGGGAGAGCCAGATGATATGATCAGAAGAATAAAACAATTGGTAGAAGTGCAACAGACTCGAGAGAAGATTTTGGATAAAGCATATGACCAACAACAAAAAATCAAGCAGGCTTTCAGAAAGAAGGTGAATAAAGAGGATTTTCAGCTGGGAGATTTGGTGCTCAAGTGGGATGCACCAAAGAAGGAAAAGGGAAAGAACGGTAAATTTGAAGCCTTATGGATCGGTCCCTTCAAAATTTCTGATGTATTCTTGAATAAAACTTATAAGTTGCAGAATTTGGAGGATGAAGAATTTTTTGGTGGCCCTATCAATGGGAATTTTCTGAAAAAGTACTTTTCTTGAGCCATGAGTGGATTTCCATGCCATTGTAAACATCATATTTATTTTATTTTTGTTTTAATAACTGACCCCATAGCCCTAGGATAATTCACTGAAACTACTTGTTCTTGGCAGCCCACAGGGAGCATGCCATCCCCTTTGGAGCCAATGTTATCACACTAAGTTGCCTTGGGTCTTTAGCCCTTAGTTTAAATTTTTCTAAGCCTTTAGATTTTAAAATTTTTGATTTGTTTCTTAAAGGTGTGATTTACTTAGGTTACCTTAATGAATAAAAGCTTAAGTCATGACTCAAATTTTGATCCTCACATAAACTTTTGGCCTAGGTTCATTTTCATGACTTATGTTTTGATCCCCTTCATGATTTGACACTAAGTTCGAATCACTCCATGACCAAATTGACTTGACATGTCACCCTCCCCACTCATGCCTCTGTAGCCTTTCCATGTTGTGCCTTTTTCCTATGCTTACTGGTCAAATCATTTTTGAAAGGGAGCACTGCCAACTCACTAGGAGTTTCCGTAGCACACTCCCTATCCTTCATCTTTTACCAGGATTTGTTATTATAATGATGATGTCATGTCTTCCTTGTTTTCAGTACCATGGTTAGCTAAAATATTCCTTCGAGGATTCATCTTTATGATCTTTTCTAACGGTTTCCAAATTTTGAAAGCTCAAAACTCTACGCTGCAAAAACTACCAGTTCGGACCAGTTGGAAGTGGCGCTACAGATCATATGTTGAGGTGGATTCAAAGGCCGAGTTTCTCATGATACTCTCCTAAAATTTCGTTGAAACTCTGAGTTATCATCATTCTCCAGGTATTCCATGGTTTCCCTCATCTGCATGTAAATTTCAAGGAGCAATTTTCGCTTGGAGTTTGGGTAGCGATCATGCCTGCATAATTGGAGGAGGTATTTTCCCTCGCGCTTCCTATTAGTTTTTATTTTAATCATACCTACAGTCACCATTACCTATTTAATCATCTTTAATACATATAATTTCCATGATCCTGAGCTCTGAGTGCAAAAGCAAACTTTACCTCTTGTATGCGCATTGTTCTACCAAAAGTCATTGCTTAAACCACACTGCTTTTTCCCCTATTTCCTCTACCTTTGAATTGGACTATTTTGGACCAAGTTTTCATAGAAAATTGTAGTGATCTCCTTCTTCACCTTATTATTCCTCATTTTTAATACTTATGAACAGAAGGGGAGGGAAATTCACAACCATTGTTTCCTAAGCTAGAAACCAGTTTGAGTTAGGGGAGATTCCTAGAAAGGGGCAACCACTATTCACTATCAAATTATTTTTGAAGTCAGACTCTTTTTTTTCCTGGTCATCACCACTCCGTAGCTTTTAATTTTTGTATCCTAAACTATGGGGACTCCTCAGAAGAATAAGTCGCACAAGGGAGGTACTGTGGTTAGAACCGATCCTGTAGACATGCATTTATTTGAGGCAGAGCCCATGGATAGAGAAGTTTTTCAAATGGTGGGTTGCCTCATTTTCTACCAAACTATGCAGAGGGGTCATCCTAAGGTGGCAAGGCAATTTTCATTACATTTTGATGGCCTGAAGACTAAGGTAGGGGACCTAGAATTTGAGGTATCTGAGACTTCTATTTCAGCAGCTACAGGGATCCCTTTCACTGGAGAGAATTAGTTTAAATCCATGGCCTTGGATGCAACATTTTCCAAAGAATTCCTTAAGCCTAAATATCAAACTGAAAATCTATCCAAAGGGGTACCAAGAATTCATCTGGTTGGAGAGTTTGATAAAATGTTGAGAATCATTCAAAGGTACTTCACATGTGAGGGGAGGTTCAATACACTATACCGGTACCATATAAGGCTTCTGATGCATTTTACTGGCAAAGTTGAAATGAAAATTCCCTTCTATTTGATGAGAAGCATAGGAAAAATGTCAGATAGGGTTCAATCCAAATCCAAGGTTGTCAATACTAGCAGTTTTCATTTTAGGTTGATTAGAATGTTGGTTTCTGAAGAGATGAGAAAGAGGAACATCTCATGGGAACACTTCATTTCTTATTCTCACATGAAATTAGACATAGAAGCTACTCCTCAGTCATAGATACCACGCCCTTTTCCATCCACCAGTGTTTCTCTAACAGGAGCCAAAAAGGAAAGAAAGAGTAAGGCCCTTGTTCAATATCAAGAAGACATTAAGGAAGTTGCAAGAACTAATAAGGAGGCCTACCATTCTCCACAAAGAGACCTTTCACCCCCTCCTGCACCAGAATTAGAAGAGATCCCTTCCTCTACTAAAGCCATATCCAAGAAAGGAAGGAAACTACACTTCTCTTCATCTCCCTCAATAGCTAGCACCAAGATCATAAATCCTTTCACAAGGTCATCAACTCTCAAAGGGGTTGTTGAAGAACAAGTCCTACCAAAGGTTTCCAATCTGAAGAAAAAGAAGGATAAGGGCAAAGACATTGAGAAGCCTATTGATATGGAAGAGGTAATCCCCATGCAGCAGGAAGATGAAGCCATACAAAATCATGTTGATATTGTCCACGTCACCACTCCACCTAGAAACCAGACCTTCAAAAGATTGATTAAACAACTCAGGGAACCTAGGTAGGAGGTGACTCGTCTTAAATCTAAATCCCTATCTGAAAGAATTAAGATGAAAGATCTCATGGATGGTTACAACCACACTCTTGACATAGCAATATTTGCAACAAGAAGATCCCAACCTCTTCATAGGCAACTCAAGAACCTCTATAGGAAAAAAAAATACTTTCAGTTTCACAACAGAAATCTCAAAGCAAAGTTGCAACAATTCCAAGATGATATGGCTCAAAGAAACTTGCATGTGTTGGTTGAAGATGTTATTGAAAAGGAGAATAAAATAGCCAAGGAAAGCATAGCTCAAGTGAAGAAGCATGTTACTGCTAAAGGGAAACATGTTTTTTTTCCAAATGGAATTCATCCTTCCACAAGAAGGAGTGTCAGGCTGATGAAGTGATTGGTGAAATGTGAGCTCCATTTTTTAGAATGGCCCCTTTTTGCAAGGATAAGTAATCGGGGAAATACTACTCTTTCCACCTATATAGGCTATACAGGCTTCTAATGAATAATGTTCAGACTTTTTGGTGTTCTACAAAGATTTAATCTCTTCAATAGTAGTAGCGCATACATTCTATAGCACTATGGCACTACAGAATTGTCTAATTTTCATGTTCTATCATTTTTCTACCTATAACGCTGCCTAATCGCCTAAGACTAGTGTAGCAATGGCGTTGCTAAATTACCGGGGATTCTACCAAATCTATCAACATTGAAATGATGGTGCTACGAATTCATCTGGGCACTACCGAATTTCACGCAGACACATAGGCAGGCGCTACCAAAATTTTGAGAGAGAGTCAATTACATAGATGGGTGCTACTGAAATTTTGACAATGACAGAATTCTGCACAGAGACACATAGGCTTGACACTACCCATTCTACATGCCTATTTTGGAGGTATCTCTATGGAATTACAAGGAATTTGGTGAAGGTGCTACAAAAACTCACTACCCAGAGCGCTACCGAATGACGTTGCCTACAGATACTAGGAATCAAGCGGCTTGAATTATCATCCTTGTGAATGGATGGTGATGTGGAAAAAGGAAAAGATAGTAGCTGACAACATGATGACAGTTACAATCCTCTGAAGGACACTTGGCATACATGGAAATGAACATCAAATAAAATCAATTCAGTTCATAGTTGGTTGGATCAGTGGCCAACATTTTCCCTTTTTATAGCACAGTTGTTAGTTTAAGATGTTAGATGAAATAACTACTTGGATATTTTCATGGGAGGAAGGCCAACTCGCACCTCCAATTGTATCTTTCCCTTTTGTTATAATTATATAGTCTAAATGCTTTAGTAGATTCTAATGGTTGATCTAGGCTCCCTTATTTTGTAATATTTTGATGAAGATACTGGTTAACTGGTGATGTACTTGATTTGAGACTTCATGATTAATATAAGTCAACTTTCTTACTCTAGCTTAATTGCCTCTGATTTTGATGTATTCATGCTTGAATGATTAACATGTATTGTTGTAGTGATATTATGATGAATGTTTGTTTATATTATTATTATGATGTTCTTCAGTTTCCTTAAACTTTGAATTCAAGAAGATCTTGTGTTTGAGTTTTTCTTCCTTAGGCTGCTTGAAGAAATGACGCCCATAGTAGAACTCTACATTTTCCTCACCAAATTCTTCCCTATATTCACCTTTACTCTCACTTACTGACTGAAGTTAATAAAGACCTCAATTTCTTGTGCATGTTAGCCCAGATTTTTGAGTTAGAACATTATTATCTTGATCCTTGTCCATTTGACCTATTTAAAACTCATTTACATTTACACATAACCTGATGGGTACTGGGCTTACCTTTTATGCAATTTGAGGGTGATTCTTAGTGCTAACAAAGCCAACAAATGGTTCCATTGTGGGGACCAAGACATTACGACTACGAGAATGTTTTGGCAGTTGAATGAGAAGGAAATCATAGACTAGTTGGAATTAAAAGAATGAGAATTCACATGACAAGATAATGGGAATCCTCATATGAGTGACAAGTAATGGATGAAAATGTATGTGTTCACAGACCTGCTGAAATTGTCTTTGGCGAATTTCCAAAAATTCTGACCGAGTGGCTAGAAAGTTTGGTTGAGAAGAGAGGAAGGTTTAGTGCTATAGTGCCAAATAATTGGACTTCTAAATTGGTAAGACAATTCAATTCGGTAAGTAACCCCACTACTCGAGAAATTGATTTTTGGTTAGATAGCATATTAAGGGGTTATGTTATAGAATTTGCAGTAGATTTCATTCAATCATACAGTATTGCAGAAATAATTTTTTTGAAAGGTGGTCCACGCAGAAGGTTCTTGAAATCACTGAATATGTGGATAGATATGTTGTTATGTGAAAAACACGTGATGATTATGAATTTCGACGACTAAATGGGATTTGTACACATTGAGGGAGTCGCAGGATGATAGGGGATTCATATGAGAGAAGGAATAAATGAACAAGGAAGGAAGGGACTGAGGATTCAAGAAGGAAACGTACCAGAGGAAGAGTATGATTTTAGAGAGTTGCGTGGAGGACAAAGGTACAAGAGGAAAAATATTGGGGCTAGGAGAGAAGAGAAGAACAATGATCCGAAAGAAAGTAAACCTTGCGCACAAGTCCGAATTGTGGATATACCATATGTAGGAGGAAAAGAATAAATGTATCAGTCTAGTCTAATAATAAATAAGCCAATAATTCCTACTCATACATGATCCTGTGTTGAATCCATGACCCCATGTGTGTCACCAGAATCAGAGAAAACAATTGAAGACTTGTCAAAAGCTATCATAGTTAGTCAAGGAGTACAAAGTAGTAGTGGTTAGAATAGTGGGAGTAGTGCGCAGAGTCAAAGTCAAAATCTAAGTCCAATAGTATCACCAAGAGGAGGGACTACACAAGCCAACATGGCGGTAGTAGATAATACTTTTATACTTCCTGAATTCAAGGGAGTGGGATTAGAGGACCTAGAGAAACACTTTTTTGTGTGTGAAATAGTTTGGGATGCTAAAAACATACAGGATGATGCTATAAAAATTGTGTAGTTATCAACAGAATTTAGAGGTCGTGCTCTAGTATGGTATATGAATTTATAGAGAATTACGCCTACAGGATAGGCTAGAAATTTGGTAGAGATAAATCAAGCACTATTAAAAGAGTGAAAAAATCCAAATTCAGAATCACAAAAAATCATTGAGTTAAAAGATATCAAATAGGTAGAAACAAAGTCTATATGGGATTTTGATCAACTCTTTAAGGATGTGATGGGGATATTGACTTTATGAATTCCAGATCAAAAACATTAAGAGTGGTTTATTTCTAGAAATATACCACACATTCAGAGGCCCATGATTCAATAGAAGGTTATGTTGTATCCCAAGGCACTAGATATTGCAATGAAACTAGAGGCATCATCGAAAGGAGACACAGGACGAATGGCACAATTTCAGATGCAGTTGGTTACATTAAAAATTTAGTTGGTCGATCTTACCAAAGGAAGGGAGAAACAAGAAAAAGTGTGGTGTACTAAATGCAGGATGGAGGGCCATCACAAGGATGAATGCCCAACATTCAAACATTATTTGGAAATTGGAGCACCAAATACATTACCAGGAGGGGAATACTATGATATATGTAAGAAATGGGGACATCACCCCATGGAGTGTCCATTACTACAGAAGTATCAAAGTACACCCAAGAACTTGTTTTGAAACTTTTGCAAGTCAATAGGGTATGAAGAGAAGGATTGTCGTGTTTTCAATCTACTAAGGGAGTGCACATTGGATATGTACCAAATCAAATAAGATAATATTGACATTGAAGGAGGTGGTGCGCAGTATAAAAAAAAAAGAGGGTTCAATCAAGAAAGCAGGGGGAACTTTGGTATAGGCTAGGGAAGAGGAAATTTTGATAGAGGAGGATGCAAACAAATTATGTGTTATAATTGTACTCAACCTGGAAACTTGGCCTGTGATTTCCAGATTCTGTGTACAATGTGCACCTACTACAGAGCACTAGATCATACGACATAATATTTTCCTCAACTAGTGGTGAAATGGCAGGCCAGAGGAAACCCAAGTCAGACTCTAAACCATAATGTGCATATGATATCATCTAAAAGACATAGTGAAGGACCAAAAATCATAGTCATTACACATGGAGGAGCTAGGACAAGCACTGATATGACAACTCAAGGAAACCAGCCAAAACAGTGGGTGAGGAAGTCAGTAGGGCCTATGCCAACATTTGATCCATAGAAGGAAAAAGAGACATATCAGAGTGAAAGAAAGGAAATACTTGGACCACATGGGGGAGCATCAACATCATCTTTGCCTCATATAGAAGACCTCGTTGTACCAGAAAAATAAAGTGCACAAGTAAGTACAGTAATATAATTCTTAAAGAGTTGTGCAACACTTATGAAGGATAGAACTGCGCTAAGTATGTTATAAAACATGATTGAGCACTGCAAAAAAGGAAGGGACACCCCTGTCGCACAAAGAATGGTAAATCAGGTACTTCCCAGGAAGAGAACCAACGGGGAATTCAAGTTTAATGCGTAGATTAGAGAGTACGATGTGGATAATGTTATTTTGGACTTAGGATCTGATGTGAATGTGCTACCTAAGAAGAAATGGGAGAGGATGGGAGAACTTGAGAAAGTATGGTCCCATGTTTAGTTAAGACTTGTGAATCAACATAAGATAGTCCCGATTGGGAAACTAACAGGAGTACCCATGAACATAGATGGGGTGCACAACATGGAATACTTTGAAGTTATTGAGATAGTAGATGATAGTAAACATATCCAACACTAATGGGGTTGGAATGGGAATTTGATAACCAGGTGATTATTAACTTCAAAAGGAGGGAAATGATATTCGAGGTTGGGGACTTGAAATTTACTGCACCTTTGGAGCCATCATAAGGGAATAGATACACATAGCCAGCAAGAGGGAAGGACATTGACAAATTATACAATCTTACTACGTAGATGGAGAACTATGTTGACCCAACAAAGGATGGTGCGTTGATTTGGAGAAATATCAGTTCATGCACATCAAATTCAAAAGCTTGTATGGAAAATTGAGAGTAGAGGATGCATGAAGTATCAACTAGACGATGTGCACAGATAACCCAATCCTTGCACTGGGTAGGAACGGAGCTATGTGACCCACCAAGGTATGATGGACTGACTAAGATATGAATATTTATAAAATCATTTGAGTTACACGTGCCTGAAAAACAAAGGATGTTGGCAGTGGATGTTGTCTTAAAGACAACTCTAGCTAGGTGGTGGGTTGCACACAGAAAGGAAATGAAATACTGGGCACAACGTAATCGACTTATGTAGATACACTTCGGGCCCAAGGAAGAAGAACCTGTACATAAATACACAGGAGAGAGAAACCTGATAGATAACTTAGAAGGTTGTAGGGAATTATGGTGCACAATACCGAAGATAGAGTGGATGCATAGATTCATGACACAATCCCGAGGAATCGGTATTTATAATTAGAGATGCTCAGGGAGACAACAAGCTGGGGAGAGTTGATCCAGATATTCGAAATCATGTTCACATTTGAACATGAATCTCCCTCCATACATACAACACTACAATCCATTCGAACAAAGATCTTCTCGGAGGTAGAGACGATGGAAGGAGTACCCTTATGCAATATGCACAAAGCCATGATGACATTTAAGAAGCTATTGGAATGCTATAATGTAATGAAGGAGGAATACGAGGACGAGGATCCCAGAAATATACAAGTACCTGAGACAGAAGGAACATTCATAGTATAAGGGCCAAAGCTTTCATCCATTGCGTACACACAACCCATCACAACGAAAAAGGTCAACATTGGGACAACGAAGAATCCTAATTTTTCACAGATAGGATATTATTGGAATGATGAGATAATTGAGAAGGTTGTTGACTTATTATGGAAATATCATGATTTATTTCTAACCACATTCTCAGAGATGAAGGGAATAACATGTGAATTAAGAGAGATGAAGATCCCACTAAAACCAGGAGCTAAGCCAATACGATAAATACCTTACAAGTTAAATACGAGGTACAAGGAAAAGATCAAGGTTGATATAGATAGGATGCTAGGCGCAGTTATCATTGAACCAGTCGAAGAATCTGAATGGATTATCCCAATGCTAGTGCAGGACAAGAAGACATGAGGAATTAGGATCTGCATTGATATAAGGAAATTGAATGACGCATGCTTACATGACCCATTCCCAACACCATTCACGGATGAAGTAATGGAGAACGTAGGAGGTCAAGAAATGTATTTTTTTACATATGGATTCTCTGGGTACCATCAGATAAGAATTGCGCAGAAAGATAGACACAAAACCATGTTTGCAATAGAGTGGGGCAGTTATCGGTGTACAATAATGCTATTTGGATTGAAGAATGCCCCTGCAGTGTTCTCTTGAGTAGTAGTGGACGCATTCAAGGAGTTCATCCATAAGTTTTTGGAGGTTTAATTGGATGATTGGACGATGTTCAGTCTGTTGCAGGATCAAATTGAAGTTCTTCAACTCATGTTAGATTAATGTAGGCAGTGTTAGATCTTGTTGAACTTAAATAAATGTATATTTTGCGCACCATTTGGAATTATAATGGGACATGTCGTATGCAAACAAGGACTATTGGTTGAACCAACCAAGATCATAGTGATTCTAGAATTGGAGCCTCTGACATCGGTCAAACAATTAAGCGAAACTTTAGGTCATATGGGTTATTACAGGACGTTTATCAATGGATATGCATAGATTACAACACCTATGGAAAATTTAATGAAGAAGAAAGCAAAGTTTCAATGGAATGAGGACTGCCAGAATGGGTTGGACATTATGAAGCAGAAATTGGTGACCGCACCCATTTTGATCTTTCCAAAATGGAACAAAGAGTTCCATGTACATGTAGACACATCATCCATAGCATTGGGTGTAGTGTTGTCAAAACTTGGAGAAGGGGACATTGATCATCCAATTGTGTTTGTAAGTAGGAAACTGTCTACATATGAAAATAATTATACCACTACATAATGGGAAGGATTGGCAATGCTCTATGCGCTACAGAAATTCAGGCACTACTTATTGAGGTCCCACTTCAAGATGTATACAAACCAATCTTCCTTAAAGTACTTAGTCAATAATCTTGTATTAGGAGGAAGAATATGCAAATGGTTGATATTATTTTAGGAATATGACTTCGAGTTCATAGTAAAACCAAAGAAGCTGAATGCATGAGCTGATCATCTCTCGTGCATATTGACAAGAGAGGATGCATTTAATTTAGATGATAATTTCCCCGATGCACAGTTATTTGCAGTCAGTATGGTGGATGACTACTTTGTGGACATTGTGGAATTTCTAAGTACATGCATGGCCCCATCCAAGATGAAAATTTTGTATAAGAAACAATTGGTGGTGAAAGCAATAGATTATCAGTTGATTGTTGGGAACTTGTATAAGTTAGGCACAAATGGAATATTGAGGCATTGTGTACTACAACATGAAAGGTTGATGATATTAGAGGAAACACACGATGGAATTTATGGAGGGAATTACATAGGAAAATAAACGACATAGAAGATTTTATGCACGAGGCTTTGGTGGCCTACACTGCACAAAGATGCGAAGGAGTATTTCCAGACCTACGACGTATGTCAAAAAGTAGGAAAATTTCCTAGGAGAGATGAAATGCCATTAAATAAAAAAATTCACGTTGAAAGAATTTGATAAGTGGGCCATTGAATTTGTAGGATTGATTAATCCACAAGCAAGGCAATCAAGGGAAAGATACATCACTGTGAAAGATTACTTGATGAGGTGGGCAGAAGAAACACTAGTTATTGCTTGTGTTGTAGAGATCGTTGCACAGTTTCTATTCGAGAACATAGTCACAAGGTTTGGATGTCCACACATATTACTTAGTGATCAAGGTACACGCTTTCTTAAAAAAACAATTACAACATTAACTGAAGAATTTGAGATTCATCATCAAAAGAGTACACCATATCACCCTCAGGAAAATGGCATAGTGGAATCTTTCAATAAGATCTTGGAAAATGATTTGACAAGGATTTGCAACGTAAGTTGAGATGATTGGGACTTGGAAGTCCCTGCAGTGTTATGGGATTAGAAAAATACAAGTAAGAAGCTGATAGAGAAGACATTGTTCCAGTTGGTCTATGGAAAAGAAGCAGGGATGCCAATGGAGTTCATTCTACCTAGCCTATGCATTGAAACCATCACTGAGATCTCTAATAATGGTGCAATAGAGGAGATACTAGTGCAATTAGTTCAAATTGAGGAGGATCAGTTTGTTGTAGGGTTCCATCAACAGATGCATAAACATAGAGAGAAGGGATGGCACTATCGCCACATCAAAGAAAAGAGATTCCAATTCGGAGATTTGGTATTACTCTATGAAAATAAGTATTTGCAACACACATGGAAGTTTCATATGCACTAGTTAGGTCCCTATGTGATACAACATATAACCGATACATGTGTTGCGTGATTGGAAACCTTGGATGGATAAATCCTGGAAGGAATGGTGAACAAAAGTTAGTTGAAACTCTATAGAGACAGTCGACAATTTTCATAGTAATCTGGGATACACTAGAACCCCTATATTATAGTAGTGTACCATAGTATAGAGACAAAAAAAAATAAAAAGGAAAGAAAATAAATAAAATAAAAAGTATTGATAGGAAATACTAAGGTATCAGAACTTGCACAACTGAGTTAATCATCATAGACAAAGCCAACTCTATTCCAAATCCAAAGACAAGATACAACTGGAAGAGTGCATAAATACTTCATAGGATGGCTAAGATAATATTGTTAAAAGTAGCTAGGAATGGAAATGACAGTTCAAAAGCTGGTGTGATAGGTTATAAAAGAATCATATCAACATTAAATCAGAAAAGTCATAGAAAATCCTGAACAAATCAAAAACACGAAGAGAGGATCATAAGGAAAAGTTATAAATTAAGGAGAATTTAGTTGCCAATCACCAACTTCAATGCCATATTGGAAAAAGTAGTTAAGGTGGGATACGACAGGTCTACTTGGAAGGAATACACAAAACATTGAGAGGGAAGGAAACACTAAGTTATTTTTTCATGTAAGCTGGAGCGAACAGAGCCAAGCTTCCCGAGCCAAGTTACAACGACCTACATAGATCCAAAAAACTTGTCCACTAGTCCATCATTAAGAGAGAATGGCACCATCGAGAGTAGGAGGACGATTTGGAGCAGCCAGGAGAAAATTGAAGAAACTAGTCGATGCGCAGGTTGAGGAGGTGGCCAGAACTTTGGCCTCAGTGCCACTAAATTTTTTTAGAGAGATTATTTTCCTCCAAGACAGGACGATGCACCTCAAATAACTATACCTTTGAATGCCAAGTATCCATTACCAATAGCACCAGACATCAATAGAATCTTTCAAGATGAGTACATGCTCGACAAGGTGGCCAACTTGAAATTTATAGACCATGACATCACTGACACACAGAAGTTCCCTGATTTGGTCAAGGATTAATATATGTGCATCCACTATTAAATTTGAACATTTTTGCGACAAATTAGAGACAAATTTTCGTCGGCATAGAGTCATTTTTGTGACCAAGATGATTTTTTTTTGTTGGAATACATTCGTCGGTCTAGCAGCAACACATGGATCTTCTTCGATCTAGCGACCGGGAAAAGAAGCCTATTCAAAATAGGGAAAATTTCATCTACTGACGAATGTTAGTCGGTAGAATGACTAATATTAGTCGCAAGAGTGACCAAGACAACCGTGGAAAACTTAGTCAATATACCCCTATGAGTCAGTAGAACGACTAACAGGTTGGTCTCTCTAGCGACTAACAGGTTGGGGTTTGCGACCAATTGGCAATACTAGTGACGAACATGTTAGTCACTTGACTGACTAACAGGTTGGTCGCTCTAGTGACTAACAGGTTGGGGTTTGCGACCAAATGGAAATACTAGCGACGGACATGTTAGTCACTAAAGAAACCAATGTTGTGGTTTAAAAAAAAACAATTATGCCATTCAACACAGGATCTTAACTAAATTTGATAATAGGTATTTAAGTGTGTCCAATCATGATGGTCATGTAATTGTAGGATCTTAACTAAACTTTGATTTCAAAATGGGTTGGATGATATGGTGGAACCACGTGAAAGGAGAACTTGATCAAACAATGCAATAAATCAAACAAATTGACAATATGTAAGTTGATAGAGTGAATACCATGTTTGAGGAACTCAATGTGTAGGTCTTCCTCATATGTAACTCTATTGTTATTGATCATGTGAAAAACTCTCTTGATGTCTCCAAAATAAAATGTATGACATGAGGTAGGGCTATGGGAAATTTGGATGGAGCAAGGGATAAAATGAATTACTGATATATATCTTGTGGGAGGGAAACCTGTCTAGGTAAAAGGGTGCACTAGAAGACTCTATTTCAATTTTAGAGGGCTTCAAGAAGCTCATGTCTCCTAATGGAAACAAAACCATATTTTTTTATGATAGAGGAGATGCTAGCAATATTTCTAAAGGTGAGGAATAGAGAAAGAGACATGCTAAAGAGACTCTTCTTAGTTGTTACAAATGAATTGGTTACCATTGATCTTAGAAATCATATGAACTAAATTTATGGTACATTCGTCAATTTTAGAGAAAGGCATACAAACAAAGAACATTGTTAATTTCGGATAAAATCCCTTCAAATATGAAAATTGATAAAAAGAACATGTAAATAGGAAAGCGTAAACATTAATACAAAGGCATACAAACAAATAACATTGTTAATTTCAGATCTAGTCCCTTCAAATAGGAAAATGAATATGTAGATAGGAAAGCGTAAAGATTAATAATAAAATGTTGATAGGAAAGTGCATGGATTGATGATAGAATTTTCTAGCACCATTGTAAAATCAAGGACATAAACATGCCTTTAGCTAAGCATTCATCTTGGGGTCACAATTCTTCTTTAAGGTAATGTTAGAAGGCGAGTTAAGGGGATAAAAGTGAAACACTCCTTGTTGGGAGGCATACATACATGGATATGCACCGAAGTCCACTACCGGAATATTTAATTGTGAATGAATAGGTCTTTTTATGAAGCATGCACCAAAGTATGCTACTAGAATATGCCAATAAACCAAAGTATGTTGAACACTTTGTCATTTTTTTTAATGTGAAATGTGAAGATATGAGTTGTTGGTTGTATTTTAAGTATACATTTCTTTAATGTATAAGTCAAAAAACTAATTGAAAATTGCATTTTAAGACTGTGAGAAACTGTGACAAGCTTATCTACATGATTTGCATTTAATATCTTGGTTATGGTCCATCAATAACACATATCCCTATACACATGTTACATTCCTCCCATCAAATAATTCAAAGCAAATGTCGATTGCTATGTCCATTAATAAATATTTACACTAGTTCAAACATGTACTTAATTTCCACCTATAAAATATAAATAAGAAGTTTATTGCCAAACATTTAGCATGTAGCATTAGGTCCTTTCAATACATTGTTACATTGTAAAATTTTCTATAGGGATTAAAAAATAACTTGACAACAATAGGTTCA
>ML776585.1:1806469-1816947 GCA_009831015.1 Picea engelmannii | reverse complement strand
AGTTAAGAATTTAGGTGAAAATAAATCTTCTTTATTCTTAAGCCCATAGTAGGCATATTGATGTCAAAAATTGCATAATACTCAACTTCATAGTGAAATGAGCTCATCAAGGATAAATGAGGAAAGATTTGAATATTTAGGTTCATGGGATACTTCATACTAAAAAGGGACAACCATTAATCTCAAAATGATTTCCTATATCATGATTTATCTTAATCTATACTAAAAAAACAAAAGATACTTAAACAACATTTACTAATCCTTTATTTTCTATCTCTATATACGATGCATTCATTACATCATTTTTGTGAATTTCGATACGGGATGTGGTAGTGATCTTTACAACATCTAAAATTTCAAAATTTGTGTGATGCACAATTTTGTTTGTATATAATAGAGGTTTAGGGAATTGTTTCATGTATTAATGAGCACCCCACTATATTGGCATCCAAATCCACTTTTGGAGGAGCTTCTAGCCTAGAAGTAACATGTGGCAAAAACACTATTGTAAGGTTGGTTAAGAGGAACAAGGGAACAAAATACATATTTCTATAAAAGGGAATGAAATCTATGTTTCTATAATCTCTAAAACCAACTATAAAATATTGTTGCAATCTTCACAATTGGTGGTTTCAAGGTTTGCTTCTATTGACGCGATTAGGTTTGGGATCGATCAAATCTAGTCCTTCTCACCAAGATTGTCATCTTAGAAACCTTTTGAGCTTTAAAAGGTCGTCAGTTTGGTGAGCCACATATGAAATGTGGACCATATGTGGATTTTTGTATGTGTTATTTTATGTCTTGTTTTAATTTTTAGTATTGTGATTCTTGGGGTAAGCGACCTCTCTCAGCATTTCATTCATAACTTTTTCTACAAGAAGCAAAATCAAATTTTGTTGAAGATTCAATGAATACATGCTTCATTCTATCCATGAATTGGTGATATTATGGATGGGAAAATGTTAGCGTCGGAAGTAACCCCTGGATTGCAGCAGGAGCAGAGCCCGACGCCCATCAGTTTATTTCATGATCTGTTTAATGGGTTGATCAAATGGAGGTTAACTCAAACGATGTGGTTCTAACTCCGAAACTAGGCCAGGCGTACATGGTCAAGTGAGGTATTAGATAACTTCAGACAGTGAGTTGTAGTCAGGGTGAGTAGGGGGAAGACTTGTATCAGAGAGATGCAAAGGTCTGCCATAAACATCAGGTTCCTAAGAGATTGTAGAAGAAGACATCTAAACGCAAGATCTTCTTACATTCAAACGCAGAAAACCAGAGAATACAATGATGGCACAATAAATCCTTTATCATAACATAATTTCATAAATTCGTGCGAATCCGTCGATCATGAACTCTCTTAGTATAAGGTGAAAACCAAATGGAATGAGAAGATTGTCTGTCATTAAACAAGAAATCTTACATACCAATACATAACCAAAGAACTAGAGTCTATGCTAAAACTTTACATATGGGAGCTTCACTCTACCATCGATCCCTCAAAAAATACAAAGACTGAGTCTATATACTTAGAAAAATTTTCCTATCAGAGGCATGTTCAGTCATTCAAGGCGTGGTTCCCCTTCAGTCAAACTCGTACTGATCTCTTTCTTCAAGCGCTACCTTAACTGTGCATGGCTCCTTCAAGGAGGGTAGCTGAGCCATTAAGTGTTGAGCTAGCGTGTGCAGGCTTCCCTGTCTAGTTGAGGACTTCATCATGGCTTCTTTGGAAAAATATGTACACAGGACCCCTTCAAGCAGACCGCTTGCCAGACCCTCCATACCTCACACTTAATGAATGAAAGGAGGCTTCAACCACCCGTTCTTGCCTTCATTTACTTCAAGAGAGAAACAGTATTGAGATCGGATCCGATGGTGCCTGGAGATCGCGATGATCCACTCTGTAACTGAACTCGATGCCTTTGGCCTTCTTTACACAGCTCCTTCCTTTCCCCAAGTGACCATGGGCTGTGACCATGTGCTTGTTCCCAAGGCACTTTCGACGTTCGAGAATGGGAAGGAGCTAATCCTTGCTTCTTGAAATCACGATGAGTGAAACGTAGAGACGACTTAATCTGGCGCCACACTCCCCTCTAGATCTGACGGTCCTGAATTCACCCAACGCTGCTGTGGGCTCCAGGTCTTGGAAGTTCTTGTGACTTCGCACATCGAGGATATGAGGGAGCTGCTTCTTGTGCTTCGAAAACGTGATGGGTGAAAAGGAGAGGAGCCTAATCGCACGCCAGGTGTCCGTTTCAGATGGACGGCTGTGACTGCCCCTTGATACTGTGGGCCCAACTTTGGGTGCTATCGGCACTTCAGGGTTCGGGGTTTCAAGATGTAAAATGACATAAAACCTTCACCCTTTGAATTCGCGATTGCCGAAAAGCCGACGTGACCAGATCTCATGCCACGCGTCCTTTGGGATGAACGGTTTCCATCCATCCCTGCACAAAATATGAGTGCTATCCATTGCGCTAACCTCGACGCAACTTCGCTATCTGTGATTTCCCTCCAGCTGTTGATTTTCTCATATGGATGGATCCAGACCGTTGACACCATAATTTTTCCCGCTCACTTGATTTTAAGTCCGAAAAGGACTTCTTCTATGCATTGCGCTTGGGCGCTCCTCATGTAACCTACAGACTTGGATATCCTGATGCCGAAGACAAGTAATGTTGTTAATATTAGGCTCCATGGGGGATAGAGTCATCCCTGTGATTCTCTAAGGACTCATTTTGCAGTTCCAGTGCCTTGTTGTTGGGCTATGGAGTCATTTACTAAGCCGAAACAATAAAAGTAAAAAAAAGAACAGAAAGGAAAATATTTACAAAACACAGGAGACGGCGAAGGCTCAGACAAAACATTTTTTAAGAAAATTCCCATTTACTAGGCTGCTGAAAACTTCTTCGCCTTTCAAATCCTGCAACCTGTAAGTGTTATTTGAGAAAACTTCAGATATTTTGAAGGGCCCGATCCACAGGGCTTCAAATTTGTTGTGTTTACCCTTATCTTGCCTAGGAGCATCCCATTTCAGCACCAGATCTCCTATCTGGAACTCCTCCTTGTTGGATTTCTTATCAAAAACCTACTTGATCCTCTGCTGATGGTCCTAAATTCTGATCATTACCTGCTCTCTGGCCTACTGGACTTCTACCAATTGATGAATCCTTCTGATCATGTCATTGGGCTCTTCTTGATAATCCTGGAAGAACTTCACCACGGGAATAGCCAACTGAGAAGGGAGGACCGCTTCTGCTCCATAAACTAACTGGAAAGGGGAGATGCCTATAGATCTCTTTGTGGTCACCCGATCAGCCCATAGGGTGAATTTCATCTTTGAGTTCCAAGCCCTTTTGTTGTCCTTCAGTAATCTTTTGATGATCCTTATTAGGCTTTTGTTGGAGGATTCTACTAAACCATTACTCTAGGGATAGTACGGAGTGGAGTGAATCAGCTTGATTCCAAATTGCTCACAGAACTTGACCAATGGCTCGGCCTTGAATGAGGTTGAATTATCTATAACAATCTTTCTTGGGAAACTGAATCTTGTGATGAGGTCTTCCAGGAATCCAATAATTACCTTGTGGGAAGCACTCCTGGTGGGGATAGATTCAATCCACTTAGTGAAGAAGTATGTGGCAGTCAGGATCCATCTGTGTTGCCCGCTGGAAGCAGGGTGGATTTCTCCAATAAAATCTAGGCCCCATTGTTGGAAAGGTCCCGAAACAACTACAGGCTTTAAAGGCAGGGACTTGAGTTGTTGCTTTCCCGAAAATCTTTGGCATGAGATACAGGTTCTAACTCCTCTATGGACATCAATGAACAAGGTGGGCTAGTAGTACCTAGCTCTAATAATTTTGTGGGTTGTGGTCTTCCAGGAATGGTGCCCCCCACATAGGCCACTGTGAAATTTGACCATGATCCTGTCGACCTCTGGTGGATCCATGCATTTTAAAAGCACTCCCAGGGGGTCTTTCCAGTATAATATTTGATCGATAAGGCAGTACCTGACTGCCTTGATCTTCAGAGCTCTTTCTTTGTTTCTTTGTAGGCCATCTGGGGGCCTAAACTCCTGCAGGAAATATATGACGTCCTTATACCAAGGACATCGAGCCAACAAGGGTTTTGTTCGAGGGCCTACGTCAGACAACTGATTCTGCTGATTTTCTGATTGTTCATTGATGAAATCCACCCCCAAAGCTTTGTGATTAGCCTCAGCCAATAGCTTGGCTAAGCCTTGAACCTTGATCAATCTRGTAGGCCTTATTTCCAAGTCAAATTCCAGGATCTTGGCTATCCATTTACTCCTCTTCCCATCAATGTCGGGTTGTATAAGGATGTCCTTCACAGAGGCCGAAGGAACGTATGCAGTCACTTTCGAGTGCAAGACATAGACTCTRAAAGATTTGAGAGATTTCACTAAGGCATAAGCCTACTTCTCCATGATTTCATACCTAACCTCCACGTCTCTTAATGCCTTTCTGAAGAAGGCAATGGGTTGCTCTCGCCCTTCCTCATTTTTCTGCAACAAGACCGCTGCTACTGTATCAAAAGAAGCAAAAGAGAAGATTAGGAAATCTTTGGAATAGTTAGGACTGATCAACACACGTGCTTCAGTCAATGCCCTTTTTATTTGAACAAAATATTCCCTGGGCTCAGCGGTCCATTTCACTTCATTTCCCTTCTTGAGCATGGTTGTAATGTGTTTCACCAGCTCAGCAAAATTCGAGACGACTCTCCTCAGGAAATTAATCTTTCCCAGAAAGGCATGTACTTCCTTCTTAGATCTGGGAAGTGGCAGGGTCCGAATTGCCTCCACTCTATTAGGATCAATCCTCACCCCTCCTGCTGATACTATATGACCTAATAGCTTCCCCTCCTTCATAGAAAAAAAAGATTTCTTGGGATTTAGAGAGAGACCAAACCTCCGACACTTGGAAAAAACCTTTCTCAAGTGACAACAGTGCTCTTTGTCGGACCTCTAGAAAACTGTGATGTCATCCAAATAGATCACCAAAAACTGCTCTTTTTCTTCAATAAAAGTTATGTCCATGGCTCGCTGAAATGTTGCTCCTGTGTTCATCAGTCCAAATGGCATTTTGGCATACATGAATGTGCCCCAAGGAGTGGTGAAGGCCCTTTTTTCTCTGTCCTCAGGCATGACCGATATATGATTATACCCAGAAAAACCATCGATCATGGAAATCCTATATGCACCGGTTACCCTCTGCAATATGTGTTCCATGTTGGGCAGGGGATAATTGTCTTTCTTTGAGCTCCTTTTCAGGTTCCTAAGTCGACACAAAGCCTAATTTCTCTACTTTTCTTCCTTACTAGAACCAAATTGGCCACCCATTCGGAATATCTCAAGGGGACAATGATCTGGGCCTCTAATAATTTCTTTACTTCTTTCTCCATGACAGGCATCAACATGGGATTTATCTGTCTTAGCTTCTGCCTGAACGGCTTAGCCTCTTCATTCAGTGGGATCTTGTGTTCAATGACAGATGTGTCGTACATCTTAAGGTATTCGTAGGTCCATGCAAACACATCAGTAAATTCTTTCAGCAACTCAGTATATTCAACCCTTTGTTCTGTGGTCAAAATCCTTGACAACTTGACAAACTTAGGCTCCTCCGATGTGCCAATGTTATACTCATGTGTCAGCACCTTCATCTGAAACTCTACCATTTACTGCCACATCATTTCCATCAAACAATCTTTCTAAAGGAATTAGTCCCCTTGGAATGTGATTGCTAGGTAGCTGAATGATCTGGTGGTTAGCAATTTTATTTAAAAACATCTTAGCATGAGGGTTATCTTCCGTATCAGGATCCTGATCGATGTGCAATGAAGAAAATTCATCAATAGATTGGAGAAATTTCTCGATTTCTAGATCATCTTTGAATACCTTCCAATGCTTGACATTCTCTGGTACAGAGGGCCTATATTTTATCTCAACATCATATTTGGCCATAAACGACTGAGGGACCTTGAACTGGCTAGCTGAAACAGCTAAAGAATCGGCCACAGTATTATCCTCCCTTGGAATAAAAGAGATGTTGAAGGCTGAGAAGAAATTGTCAATTAGGTCCCATACTTCATTTCTGTAATTTCTGAGTCGAGGGTGGTTAGCTTGATAAGTGTTTCTGATCTATTGGACCACCAACTCAGCATCTCCGAAAACCACTACCTCCTGAATTCCCATTTCCCTTGCAGCTCTCAATCCTAGAACAAGGGCTTCATACTCTGCCACATTGTTGGTGGTTTCAAATTCTAGCTTATATAACAGGGACATGGTTTCTTGAGAAGGAGACACAAAAAACACCCTAGCACCAACGCCTTCCCTGGAACAGGCTCCATCAAAAAACATTTTCCAGACAGGGGTGATGGAGGGAGGAAACTCATGAGGAGTGGTGGGATTCTCTTTGAGTTCAAGAGGAGTCTCGGGAGCATGAGTGAGTTGCAGTAAACTGGAACCTAAATTAGTGTCCAAGGAAAAAATGGGATGGTTAGTAGGATTGGCTTCATCACTGATTATATAGGCCAGTTGGGCTTCCCTGTATAGTCTTCTATGCTCTCCTCCAAACACTGGGATAGTGGAATAAGTGAGGTCCATATGCAAGGTTCCCCCAGTATTTTTATCCAATATCTTGATAATAACATATCGAAATTGGGGGGAACACCAGCCACTACAATATCCATGACCACACTTTTCATGGGAAATTGAAACAAGGTCACGACCAGGTCTTTGATGACTCCTAGACATTGAACTGTCCTAGAATCAAAGGAATAGAGGTCATGATAGGCTCGAGTGACCTCTACCCCTAACTCTTCCATGAAAGTTTTAGGCATGAGGTTGTGATAATCCCCTGAATCCATCAAGCAGTTGTGCAGTACCTTGTCATGTATGTTCAAGGAAGTGTAGAAGGGAGGGGATGAGTCATTCCTGTCTTCTACCACAGGACCTAGAATAATTGCAGGCTTTTCATCTTGCAAATTGATGGAGTCTGTGGGAAGGCATGATATCTCAGACTGTAAAAGCTCAGAGAAGTGTTTCTTGAACCCTTCATGTTTAATCAACTCGGTTAGGGGCACAGGGATTCTAATTTTCTGAATTTCATGCTCGAAATTAAAAGAAGGTGTAAGCTTATGGATTTCTCTTATTTCGGGAACATGACTCTAAAATATGGGAGAGGGGGATCAGGTCTTCTTACCTCTGTGACTGTATGTTTCTTCATTAGCAGTTTTCTCTGTTCTAGTGGGCTGCTCAGGAACATCAGGCGGTACTGTCCTTTTCTTGGAACGCAGATCATACCTGCCTTGGCTGCCACTAGCCTTGTCTCCTTTGCTCAGTTCATTTAGTTGATTGTCCATGAGAGACTCCTCGTATGCTTATTGAGTGAGATGAGGAAAAGGAGGAGAGTCTTCGAGGCAATGGATTTCAAGATCAAGTCCTCCTATTCCCCCTTCTTCTCCCTCGGTCATAAAATGGTTTTGGAAAGGGGCCTGAATCTTCTGGTCTTCTCTGTCTTTTACTCTCTCCCTTTGCACAGTCGGGGAAGTAATATTGTTTGGCCTCCTGAAACCTCCTTTGTTTTCGGCATTCTAAGGGCCCTTGTATGCTTGCCTCCCTTCCACCTTCATTCTCTCCATCTCTGTAGACAGAGACTTCACCATCCTGGTTAGCTCATCCACTTGAGGGTGGGGCATCGATGGTCTAGAAGTTGAGGTTCCCGACCTTCCCTTTCTTATGTCTGTGTCAGCCTTGTTCCTCAGTCTGTCATATGATAATACATTGGATTCCACTTCTATGGCCACATCTTACATTTGAGCTAAGGAGGTGGCTCTTCTTTCTCTCAACAAAAGACAGAAATCGGGGCCAAATGCACTAGCATAAGAAATTTTGGCTGAGGCTTCTGAGGGTTTTACTTCGGCAGGAATTTTATTATACTACTTATTGAACCTTTTGGAGAAGTCTGAGACAAACTCTCCTTCCATTTTCTTCAAAGACCCGAACTCTATCATGTAATACATGAAATCTTTCCTATCACCCCACTACCTTAGGAAAGCACTATCTAGAGCTTCGATCCCAACAATATATCTGGGGGCCAGTCCTCTAAACCATTTCCTCACCTCACCATCCAGGCTCTGGACGAAGACTCTCATCCAGACATATTCATTTTCAATGTTCAGGTTGTCTACATAACTATAAAAATAAGCCAGGTGCTCCTCAGTAGTTATGTCCCCTTCCCTAGTGAACTTGGGCATATACTTCAAGTAATCTCCAGCAGGGAGAGGATTCATAGGATGCGGTAAGATTAAGGGAGCGTATCTCGCAGCGACTATGGCGTCCATTCTATTCAGAAGGGGATTATCACCATCCATAGGAATATTAGGTAGAGGAGAGCTTGGAGGAGAAGGAGTTCACGAAGGGGATAATAGGAATGAGTCTCGAAGTGGAGTGGGAAACAAGAAGGGATTTAAGGAGAAGGCTAACGAGCTCAAGTCAGAAGGTGTTCCTCTTCGCACAGGAGTAGTAATAGTAACAAGAGGAGGAGTAGGGAAATATTCTATAGTCCTGGGTCTATGCCAAGGTACAACTTCAGAGGAGAGGGGAGTGACAAGGATTTCTCCCTCCAATCCCAGACCAGGAGGGGAAAACTCAGCAGGAACACTCCCAAAATTCAGGAAACGGGAAACCTCCAAAAGAGGTCTATTAAGAAACTGAGGAGGAGAAAATGGAGTTCCCACAGAAGGAGATGGCAGATTACCTGTTTCGGTGGTGGAAGCTTCTTCTTCAGGGGCCTTTCCTTTTCTGAGAACCACCTCTGGATCAGTTTCAGGTGTAGCTAGAGGCAACTCTGGATGAGACCGCATGTGTCTACCTATGAAAGCCACAATTAACACGGCAGGTTCACCACCGTGGATTCGTCACAATGGAGTCACCATGTGCACAGTAGCAATCTCTAAAGGCTCTGATACCTGATGCACCTTCAGAATCAGAGGCTCAATTTCGTTCAATCCCGGGGAAAATTTTCAATTTCGTCCCCGGCAACGACGCCATAAATGTTAGTGTCGGAAGTCACCCCTGGATTGCAGCAGGAGCAGATCCCGACACCCATCATTTTATGTCATGATCTGTTTAATGGGGTGATAAAATGGAGGTTAACTCAAACTATGTGGTTCTAACTCTGAAACTAGGCCAGGCGTACATGGGCAAGTGAGGTCTTAGATAACTTCAGACAGTGAGTTGTAGTAAGGGTGAGTAGGGGGAAGACTTGTATCAGAGAGATGCAAAGGTCTGCCATAAACATTAGGTTCCTAACAGACTATATAAGAAGACATCTAAACGCAAGATATTCTTACATTCAAACGCAGAAAACCAGAGAATACAATGATGCCACAATAAATCCTTTATCATAACATAATTTCATAAATTCGTGTGAATCTGTCAATCACGAACTTTCTTAGTATAAGGTGAAAACTAGATGGAATGAGAAGACTGTCTGTCATTAAACAAGAAATCTTACATACCAATACATAACCAGAGAACTAGAGTCTGTGATAAAACTTTACAATCGGGAGATTCGCTCTACCATCGATCCCTCAAAAAATACAAAGACTGAGTCTATATACTCAGCAAAATTCACCTATCAGAGGCATGTTCAGTCATTCAAGGCATGGTGTCCCTTCAGTCAAACTCGTACTAATCTCTTTCTTCAAGTGCTACCTTAACTGCGCATGGCTCCTTCAAGGAGGGTAGTTGAGCCATTAAGTGTTGAGCTAGCGTGTGCAGGCTTCCCTGTCTAGTTGAGGACTTTGGCACGACTTCTTTGGAAAAATCTATACACAGGACACCTTCGAGCAGACCGCTTGACAAACCTTCCATACCTCACAATTAATGAATGAAAGGAGGCTTCAACCACCCGTTCTTGCCTTCATTTACTTCAAGAGAGAAACAGTATTGAGATCGGATCCGATGGTGCCTGGAGATCGCGATGATCCACTCTGTAACTGAACTCGATGCCTTTGGCCTTCTTTACACAGCTCCTTCCTTTCCCCAAGTGACCATGGGCTGTGACCATGTGCTTGTTCCCAAGGCGCTTTCGACGTTCGAGAATGGGAAGGAGCTAATCCTTGCTTCTTGAAATCACGATGAGTGAAACGCCGAGACAGTTTAATCTAGCGCCACGTGCCCCTCTAGATCCGATGGTCCTGAATTCACCTGACGCTGTTGTGGGCTCCAGGTCTTGGAAGTTATATTCACTTCTCACATCGGGGATATGAGGGATCTTTTTATTGGATAAATCCATAAGTGCGGACACAAACCGATCTCCCTAGATCCACCTGGATCTAGAACAAAGCAAGACAGAATGATACTCTTTCCCTAGATTTAAACTATTGAATATACTAAGAGGTACGATTAAAGAACATACCTTATAATCGCTTCCTTTGGTCTTTGTTGCTCCTAC
>ML776585.1:1780451-1806419 GCA_009831015.1 Picea engelmannii | reverse complement strand
ATCTCCCTAGATCCACCTGGATCTAGAACAAAGCAAGACAGAATGATACTCTTTCCCTAGATTTAAACTATTGAATATACTAAGAGGTACGATTAAAGAACATACCTTATAATCGCTTCCTTTGGTCTTTGTTGCTCCTACTTTGCTCTAGTTCTCTCGTATAGTCAAAATCAAAACAATACAAACCAACTGAAGTGAAGAAAGCACAATCTATTCAACAGTTAATCTATGTATATGATCAAGGAGTTATACAATAAAGTGAAACTAACTTTATGGGAAAGGGACACATTACTGATTCATATTGATAGAAAGAAAATATTACAACCTGAACCTTGATGTTGCAAACTTCCTTTCAATGACCCTTAGCTCTAATACACACACTTGCTCACTTGCATGAAGAAAATCAACCACCTTTGATAAACTTGTTGGAGTTCTCTAGCTGTTGTAGCTTCAGTCCTTCATACAATCTTTCACCAATTCTCCAATGTCTAACTCAACCTTGCTTGCTTCTCTTTGCTTAACCTTTTCCATGAGAATTCACTCAATATATAGGAGAGAATGAATTGGTTACCTGGATAAGAATGATCCCAAAATATCAGGAAATCCAGTACTTAGATAACCATTCGAATGCCATCTCATCCTTCTAGAAGATTCCCTTCTAGAAGCTCCGAGAATTCATCTTTTTCCCTTATTTAGAAATATTTCACACCCTAGTAGTTAGAAACAGTGCGAACTTCTCACACCCTGGCTTAAGGAAACCTGCGAGAATCATGCATTCTCGCAGGCAAATGTATTGGCAGCCTGCGAACCTTCCTCAAAAATGTGATTTCTGGAAAGAGATGAAGGTAACTTTTCTCAGGAGAAAGTTCTAATGAAGAGCCTTAGTACACCATCCTTAATACATCATCATGACGACCAAAATCATGGGTAACAGAATGCCCCCCAAAGTTTGAGATTGGAACCAGTGACAGTGGATAGACTTTGTAAGCTGCATGTGTGTGTCGATAACCAGGAGCACATCTAATCGGAAACCTGCAAACAATCAAGCATCGACAGAGTATCATATATATCAATTCTGAGGTAGGAATTCCCATACTCAGATCACAGACTGACGCCATTGTGGACATGGGTCATGGCCACCAATCATACACTGTGGATCCATGCCGTCAAAATATAGCATAGCCACCTGAATACACTGTGGATCTATGCAAGAAATTTTAAATCAAGATGACATAGCCACGAAACATACACAGTGGATCTATGTGTCGCAAATTATACATACTCCATTGCAACCTGGATCGCAAAGATAATATCCAGGGTCTTCAATCTCATTGCGCAAAGTACGAATCTAACCATGTGATTACATGTGTTGAAGTCGAACATGGTAGAAACCACTTGATTACCGGTCATTTATGAAACCATTAACAAGTGCGAGGGAAATCACCATTGATGTCAATGACTCCCAAGGTACTATAGTACAATCCATCGACTGTGAATAAATGAGTTGATGTTGAACATCCAATGGAATCTTTTGATCAGGGGCAAATGATGTAAACCCACTGTTGAAAGAGAGGAAACCTGCCATTGAGGCATGCAAGTTCCAAGGTACCATATAATTTCTAAGTCTTGATTCCGGATAATGAGCTGAAGTCGACGAAACAAAACTCGTCACAGGAGGGCCTTAATGTATCCCCCATTAATAACACGAAATGAGTAACAGAGTTTGAAGGTGAAACATAGCATTTTTCAAATGAGACTGGACATAAGGAAGGCTGACACGGAGAGAATGGATAACTGCAGATGCCCGACTCAATATAGGTTTCAGATGGACTTCTCTTGAACATATGAACGACACGACCAATGATTTGGCAGCATTGACTCATAGACAACACATGAAATGACCTTGTAATCAATCGAAAGAGAGACAAATGGATTTCCCAAAACAGCTTCAAATGATGAATAGGGGGTGTCATGTTCAAGAGTGACACTTACTGCCAATCAATACGAAGATGAAACATATCCCTTTCCCAAATTTTCCCCCACCATTTCTGGCAAGTATCTCTTTATTTTTACGCAAGATTGAAGAGGATCACATATGCTTGTTGATATAAGTTCATCCTTCAGATGAGTCCCTCAGAGTATTTTTAACGAACCCTGAGAAGGAGCGGTTCGGTCCCATCACGGGTCTGTCAATGTTTGTTGAACGAGTCTAGAGATAGTAAACTCGAAGGTTTTTCAAGATTATAGAGTTTGGAAAAACACTTAAAAGAGAATTCTCTCAGTTCCTTTTTCGTAAAATAGTCTGGATGAGACCAAAAAAGAGAGAAATTATCGCTCACCAGACGCGTACTTCAAATAATTTAGCGAGCGTGAAAATAGCAAGGTTGCTCGGTGATCTTTTCATGTTTAGAGAGTCTGAAAAGAGCTTAAAGAGGACTCCAGGGGAGTTCCTTTTTCGTATAACCTTGTTGAGCCCGAAAAAGTGATAAAACTATGCTCGATCACGTTCTTATGTTTTTCACGAGCGCAAGAACGGATAAAATAATGACGCTCGAGGTTTTATGTAAAAACCATGAAAAACAATCAACAACACACCATAACGAAGAAAAATATGTCCATTTCCTTGTATGTAATCATCAATGTTATCATACCTGGAAGTCATCATACTCATATTGACATTAGGGATTAGGTTTAAACAATAAATAAACATAAAAACCCAAAATAACATAGTAAAAAGTAACTCAAATGAGTAAATAATCATTTTTACCATATCATTTCACATTTTCACTATTAAGCTCCAAAACCCCCTTTTTACCCTCCGAATTTGGCGTCGATTTGTGGGAGCTACAAGAGATCATTCGACGAGCCGTCTGCAACTTTAAGGTAAGCCATTCATTCTTGACATTTTCATGGTTTAAATTTTCGATTTCATTGGTTATTTTTTCAGTTTCAAATGGTTTTTTGAACCCTACATGCGTGTAGGCATTCTCGTAGGCAGCCCATACAAGGCCTACAAGAATGATGCGTTCTCGCAGGTGAGCCTTGAGCCACCTGCGAGGTGTTCACACTGTGCAAATGAGGTGCCTGCGAGAACCACAAACTCATTTTTTTTTATAAATATTTAGCCAATGAAAAAGATCCAGATAATGAATAAAATCATTAATCCTCCTTTTATGTTCTTTGTGCAGATAAATAGCCATAAACATGGTTCTTGAGTGGTGAGAACGAGAACATGAAGAGGATAATGCAAATGTCGAGAATCATCCTCCTACCATAGCTGCATTGAGAGATTGTGGGCTCTTAAAATACTTTCGCATCCCGGGCATGAGAGTCCAAGTCAGACTACTAGAGTTGTTGATCCGTATGTGGGATTCAGATCAACAGGTTTTCAATGTAGGAGCTCACACATTGTCCATAGACATTGAGGACATATACTTCTTGAATGTATTATCCATGTGAGGGTATTATGTCAGCCTAACCGGCATTAGAGGCGGTGGATTAAAGATGAGTGAGTACTGCAATCAATATTGTGTACCTGAGGCTAAGAGGAAAAAGGGAAAAGTTGCTATCTGGGGGGTACAATATTTGACCCTCCGCACTATCCTCTTTACTATAGCTCGGATGGCTGGGAGTTTTGCTCCTCATATGGAATTACAGAGCTACTTCCAGTACGCCATCGAGTGTACTGAGCCTCGAGTATTCAACTGGGCAGATGTTGTGCTTCGCAGTATCAAAAGGCAATTAACCAAATGCAGGCGAGGTGAATTGAAACAATTTGGGTATGGATCTTTACTAGTGTCCTTCTTCCTTGAGAGGGTCCCCGTATTTAGACTACAGGTTGAGTGGGACTTCCCGGGTCCTAGGTATCCAAGGATGTTGAGATGGTGTCGGCTCATGGCCCAGCACGTGGCAGGACCAATCGTCAAGTACGATGATATTTTCTTTGACTGGCTTCAAAACCAGATGTTGATGTTCGATGAATACGCTTATGCCGGGTTGGATTTCCGAGGAGATCTGGATTTAGTACTGCCTGAGGACGCTCAGTGGGGAGACCTCGGTAAGAAGTACACACATTTTCTCTTTTTAAATGTTTTTGAATTTTTATCATGTTCAAATGTTTTTGTTTTATATGTTTATCCGAAGACTAACACAAAATGCTTGTTGATAACACAGATGTTGGACCGTATAGACCTCCTAGCACTTCTCCTATCTAGCAACGAGCAGAGGTAGCAGCAGCAGCACCACAGTATGTCGAAGATTATCAAGTGGTGGAACAGAATTTAGAGGGCTTGACAACAGACATTCTAGATATGACTCTGGAAGAGATTCCACGACGTGATCAACGTCACACTGTAGGGGTATCAACAACTATGGGTCGACTCCTCCGTAGGGTTTCTAGGGCAGTCGTGTGTTACCGTGAACGTCATCCATGACGTCACTTTGTAGAAGCTATGAGCTTCAAATTTTGATATTTTGGTCTTCGGACAAACTTTTTGTAAAAACTCTTTTGATCGTTATATATACAGATGGTTTCTACTGGTTTAATTTATAATGTGTGAATTTTAATGTGTTTAATTTATAAATGGTTCAAATGTCTGTCCAATACATAATTAGCCAATGCATCTGTTAATGTATTAAGACATCTAGGAATATGTTGATATTCAATGTGATCAAAATAACGTTCCAAGAGGTGAATTTGCAAATACACCCATAACAAAGTAGGACTTCGAATAGAGTAGATATTACTTAGTTGTAGTACTACAAGCTGCGAGTCAAGTTGCACGACCAAATGACGAATTCCAAGTGAGATAGCATCAACCAATAATTCAATGGCGACGCTATACTCTGCAATGTTGTTGGTCATACGGCCGAGACATACACCTCGTAAAGATATAAGTTTGTTTGTTGGAGCATAGATTTCCCATGCAACAGAAGCTAGGTTTCGAGTACTATGGCTAGCACCATCAGCGAAGCCAATATAGGGTAGCGAAGACTCCGATATCTGAAAATCAAACACAACGTCACATAAGGGCAGAGACCAGATAACGTCAAAAGCAAACTAAAGTAACACACACAAAGTATGATACATAAAATACAAGTACTTGTGCACAAATGATTTATGCATAGTACTTCTTTAAGTACAACCCATTCCTGGGTTCACTCAAAGTGATACCATCGTAATCTACCAGCTCATACGTTCCTTTTTCCAAAACTCGACGAACAATATAAGGACCTCGCCACATTGGTTCGAATTTCCCAGCTCCTAACGTATCTCGATCCTGTTCATAGAGAAGAACAAGATCACCTTGAGAGAAAATGTGAGGCTTGACATGCTTGTCATACTATGCCTTGACACGTTTCTTCTGGGCTTCTATTACTAGAGTGGTGTCACGTCGAGTTTCGTCTAATCGCATTAGATACAATAGAAGTTCTTCTTCAACAGAAGTATTGGGTAAGAGTTCGATAGATAGCTTCAGAGAAGGTATCTCACATTCTATAGGGAGAATGGCTTCCACACCATAGACCAAACGAAAAGGAATAAACCTCGTAGCATATTTAACGGATGTTCGGTATGCCCACAATGCCGAAAATAACATCGTGTGCCAGCTTGTTTTATGAATTCCTATCATCCGTCCAAGCATAGTGATAAGAACTTTGTTGATTTCTTCGACCTGGCCATTAGCTTGCGGATAATAGGGCGTTGAGTTATCATGACGAAGACCCAACTTTTCTGTCAGTTTAGACATCATAAAATTCCTAAAATGACTACCATGATCAGTAACGATAGCTTGGGGAACACCAAAATGAGCTATGACATGGTTAAAAAGAAACAACGCTGCAGTCTTTCCAGTATTATCAAATGTTGGCATTGCCTCGGCCCATTTTTTAAAGTAATCAACAGCTACAATGATGTAACAATGCCCCCCGGCCGAGTGAGGGTGACATGTCATGAAATCAATGCCCCATTTTGCAAAAGGACCAACTGAGACCACAGGATGAAGAGGAGCAGGATGTGACTGAATTGTCTGATTGTAGGTCTGGTAGACATGGCATTTCTAAACGACAGTAATGCAGTCGTTGAACAAGGAAGGCCAAAAATACCATGCGCGTAAGAGCTTCTGGGCAGTAGCATACCCAGACATATCACCACCACATGCTTCAGAATGGCAGTCATTCAGATCTTTCTCGGCTTCATCAAACGTCAGACAACGTCGAAAAACAGATTCAATTCCCCGACGGTAAAGAGTATCTCTGAGGATAATGTATTGACGCGCTTGATAGAGTATGCGACGTCGTTCAGTACTAGACAAAGCAGGCCGGAAAGTCTGGGTTTGGAGATGTATAATGATATCTCCATACCAAAGATCGTCAGTGCTAATAAGGAAAAGAGATTCATCGGGTAATGAATCTATTGCTACATTTTCCATGGCAGAGTGACGAAAATCACATATCAACTCAGCAAAAACTAAGGATTTCTTAGATGTGGCGCGATCGAATTCCAAGTCAAACTTCTAGAGTATGACAATCCATTTGGAGTATTTCCCCTCGATCAATTGACGTGTCACAATGTGTTTCATAGGGTTGCAATGAGAAATTACTGAAGTTTTCCTTGAGAAGATATAATGTCGGAAGCATTGGACAACTTGAACGGCAACCAAAGCCAATTTTTCAACATGTTGATACTTGATTTCATTTCATGTGAGACTTCGACTCAAGTAATAAAAAACACGTTCATCGTGCGCATCATCTTCTTGGACGAGAACCATGCCGATGGTATACTCAGAGGTAGAAAGATAAAGAAAATAATCATGACTATAATCAGGAGGAAAGAGAAGCGAAGCTCATGTGAGGGACAACTTCAAAGCCTCAAAAGAATTGTTGGCAATGGTATCCCAAACGAATTATGAATCTTTCTTTAGTAGTCGTGTAAAACCACGAGTAATCTTAGCGTAATTAGGAATGAAACGACGAAGAAAGTTTGCTTTCCCCTGCAAACTTTGCAACTGGCGCAGTGTAGAAGGAGGAGGGAGATTAAGAATCGCCTCAACCTTCAGGGGATCCACCCTGATCCCTTGACGTGAAACGATGAAACCTAGAAGATGGTCGGATTCTACGCAAAAAACGCATTTATGAGGATTTAAACGAATGCGATAGAATCGACAATGAATGAAAATAGGTCGGAGATGAGTGGGGTGATCAACTCATCGTAAAGAATGAGCTGGTAAATCATCCAAATAGGGTTGAACAATATGCTTTATATCATAAAAAGCATAAGACATAGCACGTTGAAATGTCGCGCCAACATTCTTAAGACTGAAGGGAAGTTTCCTATAGGAAAAAGTACCCCAAGGACAAATAAAAGCAGTTTTATGTTGGTCCTCAGGAGCGATGTTAATTTGATTATAGCCAAAGAAACCATCCATGAGAGAGAAGATTTCACTTCCGGCACAGTCATCAACAATCTGGTCGACAAAAGGGGTCGGAAAGTTGTCTTTTGGACAGGCTTTGTTAATATCCCTATAATCAACACACACACGAATACTGACTCCTTTCTTATCAATTGGTACAGGGTTGGAAACCCATTCTGTCAGAGCCACCGAATAAATAAAGCCGTCTTTGAGAAGTTTTTCAACCTCAAGCTTAATAGTCGTCGCTTTACGTGGGTGTATTGGACGTAGGCACTGTCAGACAGGTTTAGCTCCGGGGTATGTCTTAATCTCATGTACAACAATAGCAGGGTCGATACCTGGCATCTCTTCGTAGCTCCAGGCGAAGATGTCATGAAATTATTTGAACAAATATGTATAGGTGATGATTTCGTCCGGAGAACACGAAGCTCCTATATGAACATTTTCAACTATCCCAGGTTTAACGAATATGTCAATGGGAATCGTGGGAAAGATATTACTGAGGTTCCCTTTGGCAAACACATCATGTGTAGATCCAAGAACGGTCGATATGACAACAATGGTCGACGGAGTCGAAATCCGTCGGTAGTTCTCAAGAGTGTGTTGTTCCAGAAAGAGTATGGAACGATGATGCCCATCATCCCAAGGGGTGTCTGCCATGACGGACATGATCATCTCGTAAGTGGAAAATATGATACGGAAAGGATCAGGAGACAACTCATCAAGAGAGGGGGTGGAAGGTGTTGCCGAGTGAATTTCCTGATAAGCAGACTGAACCGGACTTAACGGCATGACGTCGCCGAAACGAGTGTGATCTCCAGGGTCAGGGATGATCCAAGGGTCGGAAGACACATGAAGTTCATGAGGTATAGTGGAGATCATATTGATAGAAGCAACTGGCGGGCGTGGAACATCGGGTGGAGGAATGGGGAAAGTACCCATTAACGAAGAGTCCTTTAAAAGGCCTATACCGATTGATAAGAAACCCATTCTCATAACCCGGCGGGGTTTTAGCTATAAACGACACGTTGCCAGTACGAGTATCGGAATTGAAGAAGGCAAGTTGGTCAACAGTAACTACCTTTCCTTGATGAGGAAAACGCACTACATGGAAAAGTGTTGACACAATCGCATGCATGGAATCTATCCAGCTATGACCAAGCAGAAGGTTATAATCAAGGGGAGCGTCGAAGACCTCCACTTCAACTGGGACCGTCTTACCTTCTAGTGTTACGGGCAACGAAGGAAGAACACCGTAAGGCTTAAAACCAGAGCCATTGAAGGCTTTCAGAGTATTTTGCGATTCATTTAAGGGAGGAGAGCCAATGGATTTCCAACAAGCAAAAGACATTACACACATTGAGGCACCCTCATCGATAACTGTTCGGAAAATGCTCTTGTCAGAGACAACAACTTGAATTTGAAAGGCGAGTTGAGGGGGTAACCTTGGAATGTGATCTTCCAAGTCAAAGACTATTAAATTCATATCTGTTGGGTCAATTCCACCTATAGCTTTCAACAGAGCCTTTCGTTGTGCAGGACATGACTGAAGGACTTCAAGGGCTGACATCGCTGAAGGTGCCTGGGACAAATCTTCCACAATGTTGTAGCTCTGGGCTGCATGAGCATGAGGATTAAAAGTCGATTTCTTAACGACACCTTTTGGGGGTGGTCGCAGAACTGTATCAAGTCTCGGTCATTCGAGATGAAGAGGACCATTTGTAGGTGGAGTCGGTGGAGAGGGTTGTACCAAAGTAGGAGGTAAATCGTCAACCTTCTCCTTAGAAGAAGTATAATCTTTGGCTCTAGTCATGAGTGCAACGTTATTTGGCTTAGAATCACCATACACATCAAAACATATGATGTCGTAGAAGTAGATAGTTGGTTGTGGATGACCAACTAAGCCTGTTGTTGAGACGAGAAAGGTTGGGACAAGACTGTCGGTGTAGATGGCTTTGAGGTCCCTTGAAGGAACTTAGTAACCTCGGCACATCTCAGACAATCCTTTGTGTAGTGATCATCACCACAGATAAGGCAAGGGTAGCGGGGTTTGTGCTTATCCCAATATTCAACAGGGGTATTTTTAGACTGCTCTATTTGATTATTATTTTTTCTCTCCTTATTCTTGCCTCTCCCCTTTTTAGATTTATTTTTACCGGTCGGGGTAGATTGAACGATGTTTACCTCAGAAGTTTTACCAGTGGAAGCGGCAGGAGATGGAGAATTTTGAACATTAGAAGAAGTAGACTTAGGGGTTGTACTTGAAATAGAATGTGAGTGGGCATGGGCAGTACCAATCACAACATCAACTACATGCGAGGCAACTGGAGTAGTTGAAGTGTTGGAAGTACCAGGACGAGGTAACTCAGGTAATAAATCGTAAAGTGTTCCCGTTTGTGAATAAATGAGATCAAGATATTGAGCATGACTGATAGCCTACTCTTCCGTGAAAACACCACCCATGGCAATGTCCTTACCGATTTCATTCACAAATGACTTTGTAAACCATTCAGCCAGTAATTGATCGGGGAGTTCAAGTTTGATGAGACGTCGTCTCCTTCGCCACTCATGAATATGATCAGATATATGAGTTCCTTTAGTCTGTTTGAAGGAAGTCAAAATCTCAGTCCCGGTATCATAACGGATCGATAACTGGTAATGTGTAAGGAAATCCATAGCTAGGGTGTTGAAATCAGAGAAGAAACCTCGTGGTAATTCAATGTACCACTTCGCAGCAGAACTGGTAAGGGTTCATTGAAAAAGACGTAAACGAATAGAGTCATCCATCAATGAGTTGGATGAACACCATAAGTGAAAATTCATAACATGATTGTTCGGGTCCTCTCCCACCTTACCATCAAATTTTTGAATGTCCGATGGAAGCTTCGCTGGAATAACGGGCCATTGGGGAGAGTGACAAATAGGATTATTCAGAATCCTAGACAAATTTGGCAAATCCAAAGTAGCAAGAAAAGGTAAATGTCTATTCACCTGCGGATATTGGTGACTTTGGGGTGGGAGCCCTGTCGGAAAACCAGTAGGACCATATGCAGTCTTCCCATAGTGGGAAGATCCCGGATGATTCGGTGGTGGTTGGAGAGGATAGTAGTTCCAAGGATTGTAACCTTGAGTTTGAGTAGGGACCTGAGGTTGAGCATTGTGACCCTGACCCCAAATAGGATTGGGTATACCTCGATATGGTTGTCCTATAGTAGGGACAATTTGTTTCCCCCCAGTTGTTTGAGGAAGATTTTGTAGCATCTAATTCCAGTATTGGGTCAAGGCAACAAGTATATTTTGTCCAAAAGGTGGGGTTGGTCCCCCTATCGTAGATTGTGTTCCAACCGGAAATTGCGTAGTAATTGGATTATGTCCAGTAAGAGGAAATTGAATCGTACCACCCTGTCCACCAATGGGAATCTGCAAGTTTGGTGTAATGGATGGTATATTGCCACTAGGATTAGGATTTCCAGAAGGAAATTGAGGGAGTGTCGAAATAAAACCGGGAATATGAGGCCCAGAAGGACCCCCAGGAGTACCAGATGGGGTTTGCGGAGGTGTTGGAACAGAAGCATTCAACAAAGCATTCAACACATGGTATCCTGGTGGTAGTGTCGGAATGACATCAGGCATTCACTAGGTATTCATAGGAGCAAGAATAGTTGCAGTAATCCTGGTTTGGACACTCATAGTATTCATGAGATGGGCCATCTCGTCAGGGAGAACAAAGTGATAAGTGGTAGTCACAGGTGTAGTCTCTGTCTCAAAAAACACCTGAGGGTTGATTTCGTATACTGTAGGTGACTTAGTACCAAAAAGGACCCGTCGAAAATAACCTGACCAAAAAGGAGCTTGGCCTTCTTCCTCGGGAAAAGGACCAACGACTAATTCAGAAGATGTAACAACTGCTTCTCCGGAAGAATTTAATCGCACAAAAGGTCATTCACCACGGCGAATGCAATAGTCCTCTCTAGTATTGGTAATTCGAAAAGGTTTTAGAGATTCAGTTGATTCCACTTGTGGTGTGATGACAACTGGGACTTCACTTGTTTCCACGTGTGGTGGAGTAACAACTGGGACCTCACTCTGATGAGGAGAGCCCTCAGGTGTACTGGTAGGCAAGGGTTGAGAACCGTCCAGATGCTCTGGAGATAAACCTTGTATTCTATGTGAACGTCATGGGGGAGAAATTGTAAATGAGTGACAAGCTCCGCGAAAAAATTCTTATGGTCAACTTCGAGAAACAAACAACACACACTAGTAAACAAAATATAGAAAGCAATCACCAGGCAAACAAGACCTTCTAATTTCAAAGCCACTAGTTGGTGATGAAATCCAACGTCGCAACAACGAGATGAGAAGGAGCGGGGCTAGAGTGGAAAAGTTACGCTGATGACCTGCTTAACGGACTTACACCCTGGTGCCAGCTCCCACACATAATCATGGGTATACCCTCCAAGGAGCCCGAGTGAGTTTGATCAATGTCAATTCCAGGTACCATGAAGACTTTCCCCTCCACATTCACCCTGGGTAAGAACCTAGAGAGATAGGCCACTAAGGTCACCACCAACAATAATAAAACCTGGGGGGACAGTCGACAGTCCGATCCACATGCAAGGGCAGGGTATCTAGCCCGAAATCAACTCAAAAGGCTTCCACTCATCATTGTGGGTATACCTCTGAGTGACCCCCGTAATACGTGCAATCTCTACACTGATGTCAACAAAGCAGGGTGAGTAACTCTGCCAACACCAATGCGACCTAGTGCTCGACCCTTGTGTTAGAAGGGCTTCCCAGGAAAATATGTTGCAAATGGAATTTAACACTCCCTAACTCAAGATGCTATTGTGTGTTTTGATATTTTGGAGAGTGTATCTCTCTTCCTACTCCAAAGCACTAGCCTATCTAAATGTTGGTGTAAAAGAGCCCTAGAAAAGAGTTACTAGATAAATTTTAAGATTATGCATTGTTTTTAAGAGCTATTGTTTACTCAAAGGTAACGTAAGTGAAACTTATGTTGTATGACTCTGACCCAATAATGCAAGTATGAGAATGAAATGTATCACTTTTTGTTCAATGAATCCTATGTATGGGAGAGAGAGAAAGTTTTCCAAATCAACCTCGAATTATATGAAAAATTTCCGTTCAAATGCCAATACAAACAATCATTTATCAAAGGAAAATTCTCTATTGTGTCTTTTTCAAATGCTTCAACAGTCTTTAAATTTTGATTTTCAATGTGACACAAACCACGCCACCCAGGCACGTCTTCTCCCACAGGACCTTCTTTTCCTTCGGCCTGAAGAACTCAAAAAGCTCTTCCAATCCCTTATCGGAACTTTCCTACACCCACAGGATGCTCTTTAGGGTTTCTCGTTTTCCTATCGTGAAATTGGGCCTCGCGTGATCGCGAGTCCTGCACTCACAGGTTCGGGTCTCCCAATTCCCCGAAACCCGATGAAATATTCACCTATGTGTTCCTTGCTTCCATCGGGAAATCAGTACTTACGAGGTCGCAAATCGCTCACCTCACGAATCCCCGATTCCCGATTTGCGATGGCACTCTCTGCACCCCTTAGCTCCCTCCGGCTAACTCTTTACGCATGTGACCTGCTAGTCCACAAGACCACAGTCCTTTTCACTATCGGAATTTTAGAATTCGCGAAATTGGAAGGCATAGAACTTACGTCCTCAGGATCTCCAATTCTCCGATCCCCGATGCCACTTGGCGTTGACTCCTTCGAGGGTTGACCTTCTGACACCTGTCTCCTACTATGGAGCCTATTGCCCACACTCTAGTGGTGATCGGAAAATCACATATCGGAGTTTCGCGATTCCAAATGCACTCGTTCACAGACCCTTCCAAGTCCTGAAACCTGATACGTATGACACCTGTCCTCCACTGAAACACTATGACTATGGGACCATCACGTTTTGGGGTTTCGAGATTTCTCCTGGTGTGATTTTCTCGTCACCAAGAATCCTAAAATGTCGATCCCCGATGCATGTGTGAGCTCTCTCCTCCATGTCACCGATTCCTCATCGCCTTATCGGGTATCGCAAAATCACGATTTCTAGTGCAACGATTCCGTTGTATGCGGAAACCCCGAAATGCCGAACCCCGACTCCTTCGGATCCTTGGAGACGCATCCCTCAAATCGAACGACTCCAGATGTGTCGGGAAATCGCGGATCGCGATTTCGTTTTGCAAGTGTTTCACGACTCCGAAAACCCCGATATCCCGAACTCCGACTCTCCAGGATCCTTCGCCATGTGTGCCTAATGAGATCAACGGTTCTGATCCTATCGGGAAATCGTAGATCGCGATTCCTATATGCAAGAGATTCTTGTTCCTGGAAACTCCGATGTTCCGAACACCGACTCGTCAGGATATCCTACCATGCGTCCTCGTCGATGGACGGTTCAAAACTCCCGTCAGGAAATCACAGATCGCGATTCCAACATGCGAGAGTTCTATGTCTTCGAAACCCCCGAAATGCCAAACCCCGACTCGCTCTGGATTGCTGACACGTGTCCTGTCCGAGATCTATGGCTATGATCCTTTTTCGATATTTTGGGACTTTCAAGGTCTCTGATTCTTACTCTGTGAATACCCGATGACGCCAATATCCCGATGTCTCCTCTGGATTCTTCCTCTGCTCCTTCGAGCTTAACCCCGGTGCAACTTCTTGAGATCTAACGGCTGACGAGATTTCGTCAATCTTCCTCTGCGAATCCTGACCGTCGATTCCTCTCCTCCCTTCTTGAAGGACTTATTGGCATGAAAATCTCCTGTGCAGTCTCCGATAATTTCAAAGGCCTTGGTCCTCCTGAAGTTTCTCACTCTCACTCTTCCAAAGGAACTTGCGTGCACTCCTTGTGCTCAACATTCAACAACTTCCCAAGTATTGAATCCTTCCGACTCTGCGCACTCCTGCAGTAGCAGTCTTAGATCTCCTTTACTCAGATTTACAACTGAGACTTTACTTAGCCTGCGCACTCCTTGCATGGATTTAGCAACCCACTTTCACTTCTGAGAGCTTTGAGAACAAGATTTTAACTACTGGGCCTTCATCAACGCACTCCTTGTGGATGAATTCAACTGCACACCTTGCAGGAATCTCCTGGCTCAGATAGAGAAACAATCGTAACTCCTTTACCTCATCTCAGACTTCTATCTTAACACATGAAATCATACACACAGCATAACAACAATGCCTAACAGGAAGAAATGTTCATCAACAGAGCATTCAACACACATACACAGAGGATAACACAACATCCATGAATCTGAATCAACTTCTTCTATTAATTCAAGATCTATTCATGGGTGTTCTTCTACAGCTCTCTGTTATTCACCTATGCTCTAGATTCTTATAACTCCTATTAATTAATGTTACAATGATACAAATGAGGGTGTCTATATCCGGTTTCCCTCCTGCACTCTAAAAACTGTCTAATCTAAGAATTCAATTCTATCTACCTGCAACTACTGCTATAAATGCCTCTTTCTATCTAAGACGAGAGCGTATGGCTCGAGGTCTGATTACATTCTAACCAAGGTGCCTAAATTAAATGATCTCATTTATATTCAGCGCATCAACTTCAAGGGAATGTTTAGAAATTCAAAAACTTGTGTTGGACGTCTTCCAACTGTCTTCTGCTTCCACGTTGGTTTTGCTTGTCATGAGGGATGCTCCTGCATCATACTCCCTTGCTTGAAAATTTGCATGGGCTCCTGTCCATGAGCTCCTGCACGGTACATCCATGCTTCTGAATCTCTGCTTCAGTCTCCCAACTGGCATATTCAACTGGATGACCCTTCCACTTAACCAAATATTCAAAATATTCTTTCCTCTTAGTTTTCTTACCCACTCGTTTGTTCAGTATCTGTTCTCTTTGCTTAGCATATATCCCTCTTTGTGAACTTCCACCTCTCTCTATCTGAGTCTGAGGTTTCTTCCAGTCATCCTTGGGCTTCTAGTATTTATCTTGGAAAACCGATTTGCCTTTGGGCTGACTTCTGCCTCTGCCCCTCTGACTTTGTTTATGGCTCAGCTTCTCCTCAGATTTCAGAGCCAATTGGTAAGCATCCTCCACAGTTCGAATGGTCACCAAATTTAGTTCATCCTGAATTTCATACCTCAGGCCATTCATATACCTGGCCACCTTTTTGTCATTTCTTTCACGATGACCTGCTCTGATATTCAACCTGTAAAATTCCTCAGTATACTCTTTCACTGTCATCATCTTCTGTCTCAGGTTCTGCATCCTTCTGAATAGAGAAATTTGATAGTCCCTAGGAATGAATTTTGCCTTCATCTTTGCAATCATGTTGTCCCAGCTCTTAATCTTCTGCTTGCCTTGGCAACGCCTGTCAGCTTGCAGTTCATCCCACCATAAGGTTGCATGTCCTTTTAATCTTGTGACGGCATGTCTGACCTTCTTATCATCTTTGATATCCTCATAATCGAAATAAGTGTCAAGAGCTCTAATCCAGTCTAGCATCTCTTCTGCATCCAGACTCCCTTCATAAGCTGGAATGTCCATCTTGGTTTTCAAACTCATTTGAGCGATAGCCTTAATTAAACACTCATTGGCTGCATCTTCTACTGGGATTTCTTCTTCTTCATGTCTAGCATCACCTTCATCCTCGGATTCACTGATATCTCCTGCATCAGCGTTTCGCCTTTGTCTTATCTCCATGTCCTCCATTATGGCATGAAGATTTCACATTCCTCTTTCCACGTCTGGGTTCTGTACTTGCCTACCTCTGTCTCTGGACAATTCCCTTTCCTCCTCTGGATCGGGTGATTGTCTACCTCTTCTCCTTGGCGGAATGGTGTATTCTCCTTGTCCTCTGCTATAGAAAGCAAAGAAACTTTTCTATGCTCTGATACCACTTGACGCAAACCGCGCCACCCAGGCACGTCTGCTCCCATGGGACCTTCTTTTCCTTCGGCCCGAAGAACTCAAAAATCTCTTCCAATCCCTTATCGGAACTTTCCTACACCCAAAATATGCTCTTTAGGGTTTCCCGTTGTCCTATCGAGAAATCAGGCCTCGCGTGATCGTGAGTCCTGCACTCACATGTTTGGGTCTCCCAATTCCCTGAAACCCGATGAAATATTCACCCACGTGTTCCTTTCTTCCGTCGGGAAATCGGTCCTTACGAGGTCGTGAATAACTCACCTCATGGATCCTTGATTCCCAATTTTCAATGGCACTCTCTTCACCCCTTAGCTCCCTCCGGCTAACTCTTTATGCATGTGACCTTCTAGTCCACAAGACCACGGTCCTTTTCACTATTGAAATTTAAGAATTCATGGAATTGGAAGGCGTAGAATTTTCGTCCTCAGGATATACAATTCTCTGATCCCCGATGCCACTTGGCATTGACTCCTTCGAGGGTTGACCTTCTGACACCTATCTCCTACTATGGCGCCTATGGCCCACACTCCAGTGGTGATCGGAAAATCACGTATCGGAGTTTCGCGATTCCAAATGCCCTCGTTCACAGACCCTTCCAAGTCCTGAAACCCGATACGTATGACACTTGTCCTCCATTGAAACACTATGACTGTGGGACCGTCACGTTTTGGGGTTTCGTGATTTCTCCTGGCGTGATTTTCTCATCACCGAGAATCCCGAAATGTCGATCCCCGATGCACGTGTGAGCTCTCTCCTCCACATCACCAATTCCTCGTCGCCTTATCGGGTATCGCGAAATCACGATTTCTAGTGCAATGATTCCATTGTATGCGGAAACCCCGAAATGTCGAACCCTGACTCCTTCGGATCCTTGGACACGCGTCCCTCAAATCGAACGGCTCCGGCTATGTCGGGAAATCGCAGATCACAATTTTGTTTTGCAAGTGTTTCACGACTCCGAAAACCCCGATATCCTGAACTCCGACTCTCCGGGATCCTTCGCCACGTGTCCCTGCTGAGATCAATGGTTTTGATCCTATCGAGAAATCGCAGATCGCAATTCCTATATGCAAGAGTTTCTTGTCCCTGGAAACTTCGATGTTCTGAACGTCGACTCGTCAGGATCTCATGCCACGCGTCCTCGTCGATGGACGATTCAAAACTCCCGTCGAGAAATCGTGGATCGCGATTCCAACATGTGAGAGTTCTATGTCTTCGAAACCCCCGAAATGTCGAACCCCGACTCGCTCCGGATTGCTGACACGTGTCCCGTCCAGGATCTACGACTATGATCCTTTTTCGGGATTTTGGGACTTTCAAGGTCTCTGATTCTTACCCTGTGAATACCCGATGACGCCAATATCCTGATGTCTCCTCCGGATTCTTCCTCTGCTCCTTCGGGCTTAACCTCGGTGCAACTTCTCGAGATCTAATGGTTGACGGGATTTCGTCAATCTTCCTCTGTGAATCCTGACCATCGATTCCTCTCCTCCCTTCTTGAAGGACTTCTTGGCATGAAAATCTCATGTGCAGTCTCCGATAATTTCAAAGGCCTTGTTCCTCCTGAAGTTTCTCACTCTGACTCTTCCAGAGGAACTTGTGCGCACTCCTTGCGCTCAACATTCAACAACTTCCCAAGTATTGAATCCTTTCGACTCTACGCACTCCTGCAGCAACAGTCTTAGATCTCCTTTGCTCAGATTTACAACTGAGACTTTACTTAGCCTACGCATTCCTTGCACATCTTTAGCAACCCACTTTCACTTCTGAGAGCTTTGAGAACAAGAGTTTAACTACTGGGCCTTCATCAACGCACTCCTTGCAGATGAATTCAACTGCACACCTTGCAGGAATCTCCTGGCTCAGATAGAGAAACAATCGTAACTCCTTTATATCCTCTCAGACTTCTATCTTAACACATGAAATCATACGCACAGCATAACAAAAATGCCTAACAGGAAGAAATGTTCATCAATAGAGCATTCAACACACATACACAGAGGATAACACAACATCCATGAATCTTAATCAACTTCTTCTATTAATTCAAGATCTATTCATGGGTGTTCTTCTACAGCTCTCTTCTATTCTCCTATGCTCTAGATTATTCTAACTCCTGTTGCTTAATGTTACAATGATACAAATGAGGGTGTCTATATCCGGTTTCCCTCTTGCGCTCTAAAAACTATCTAATCTAAGAATTCAATTCTATCTACCTGCAACTACTACTATAAATGCCTCTGTCTATCTCAGACGAGAGCGTATGGATCGAGGTCTGATTACATTCTTACCAAGGCGCCTAAATTAAATGATCTCATTTATATTCAGTGCATCAACTTCAAGGGAAAGTTTAGAAATTCAAAAACTTGTGCTGGACGTCTTCCAACTGTCTTCTGCTTCCACGTTGGTTTTGCTTGTCGTGAGGGATGCTCCTGCATCACAATGTATTTCAAATGACAAAAACAATTTGATGAAAGAAAAACTTTGTGTTCACTTTTCAAAAAGAACCCTCACTATACAAATGAGAGAGAAGAAAATCAAATCATAAAGAATCAAGCAATAACAACCCAATCAACTCTTTCAATGAAAGAAAAAATAAAGAGCAAACCAAATAGTCTTCTCAATGCAAACGAAAATTTTCTTTCAAACCAATAAGCCAATGAGAAAAACCAAGTACTCAACTTTCAACCAATCACTAGTTCTCAACCAATCAAACACACTCAGAATCTGAAGTCAGAGAGAATGGTTTTGCCAAGAAGAGTCAAGAAACGAAAGTCAAGCCACAAATAACAAGAAAAGACTTGAAAACCTAAGACTGTTCATGCATGCAAACTAAAGCAAGCAAAACATCAATCAGAGATCCAAGAAACCCATAAAAGGTATTCCAACTGATCTGGGCAGTCAGAAAGACCAAAACTCAAATTCAAAATTTTGAAAAAGAATGTTCGCAGGTAAGCAATATTACACAGTGCGAGAATCTATGATTCTCGCAGGTGACCTTTTAGCAAGGTGCGAGAACCTCGCACTGAACCCTATGAGCAAGGTGCGATCCTGACCAATTCTCACAGGCTGCAATGAGGTGCAGTGCGAGAATTATTGAACATATCCAAAAATTTGAAAAATGTAGTAAAATTCAACAAGGCTTCTGGACTCAGAAGGTCTATCAGGATATCCTGAAGACTCAGAGACTGATAAGACAGGAGAAAAATGAAACCAGAGCAAATGGAAATATAAAAACACAAAAATACACCAAGAAAATGGGATTTATCCCCAGGGGAGTCGCTAATTTTGTTATTGGATAAATCCGTAAGTGTGGACACAAACCAATCTCCCTAGATCCACCTGGATCTAGAACAAAGCAAGACAGAATGATACGCTTTCCCTAGATTTAAACTATTGAATATACTAAGAGGTATGATTAAAGAACATACCTTATAATCGCTTCCTTTGGTCTTTGTTACTCCTACTTCGCTCCAGTGCTCTCGTACAGTCAATATCAAAACAATACAAACCAACCGAAGTGAATAAAGCACAATCTATTCAACAGTTAATCTATGTATATGATCAAGGAGTTATACAATAAAGTGAAACTAACTTTATGGGAAAGGGACACATTACTGTATCATATTAATAGAAAGCAAAGATTACAACCTGAGCCTTGATGTTGCAAACTTCCTTTCAATGGCCCTTAGCTCTGATACACACACTTGCTCACTTGCATGAAGAAAATCAACCACCTTTTATAAACTTGTTGGAGTTCTCTAGCTGTTGTAGCTTCAATCCTTCATACAATCTTTCACCAATTCTCTAATGTCTAACTCAACCTTGCTTGCTTCTCTTTTCTTAACCTTTTCCATGAGAATTCACTCAATATATAGGAGAGAATGAATTGGTTACCTGGATAAGAATGATCCCAAAATATCAGGAAATCCAGTACTTAGATAACCATTCGAATGCCATCTCATCCTTCTAGAAGATTCCATTCTAGAATCTTCGAGAATTCATATTTTTCCCTTCTTTAGAAAGAGTTCGCACCCTAGTAGTTAGACACAGTGCGAACTTCTCGCACCCTAGCTTAAGGCATCCTGCGAGAATCATGCATTCTCGCAGGCAAATGTATTGGAAGCCTACGAACCTTCCTCAAAAATGTGATTTCTGGAAAGAGATGAAGGTAAATTTTCTCAGGAGAAAGTTCTAATGAAGAGCCTTAGTACAACATCCTTAATACATCATCATGACAACCAAAATCATGGGTAACAGAGCTGCTTCTTGCGCTTCGAAACTGCGATGGGTGAAAAGGCGGGGAGCCTAATCGCGCGCCATGTGTCCGTTTGAGATGGATGACTGTGACTGCCCCTTGATACTATAGGCCCGACTTTGGGCGCTATCGACACTTCAGGGTTTGGGGTTTCGAGATGTACAACAACATAAAACCTTCACCCTTTGAATTCGCAATTGTTGAAAAGCCGATGTGACCAGATCTCGTGCCACGCGTCCTTTGGGATGAACGACTGACATCCATCCCTGCACAAAATATGAGTGCTATCCATTGCGCTAACCTCGGTGCAACGTCTCTATCTACGATTTCCCGCCAGCTGTTGATCTGCTCATATGGATGGATCCAGACCGTTGACACCATAATTTTTCCCGCTCGCTTGATATTAAGTCCGAAAAGGACTTCTTCTATGCGCTGCGCTTGGGCGCTCCTCATGTAACCTGCAGACTTGGATATCCCAATGCCGAAGACAAGTAATGTTGCTAACAGAAACTGTAGGTAAGATAAAAGAGGGATGGATTAGGTTTTGTACCGTAGAAAAAGAATACATTCCTGGGTTGACTCGATTCAGATTGTAGTCGACCAGCAACTCTTCTCTTGTCGTTATTGTTTTCACTGCACATACAAATATCCTATTACCTTCACGCTCTTTAAAAATGCAATTGGGTTTCTTTCTTGTCATCCTAGGCCTTGTACTATTTTTAAGGCCTACAATATTCCCCGATGCCTTTGGCTTTCCATCAATATACATAGTCGCTCCTTTATTTTTATTATTGTCTTTCAGATGTATATAAATTGCAGTGAGTGCATATCTCCGCATACTAGGCATATATTGGACCAAACTCAACCATACTCCATAAGTGTAATATGGTCCAACATAATCAAACAATTCAAGTAATCTACCATATTTTACCTTTATGCCATCCATGGAGAATAAACCAAGGCCATGGATGGATGACAAAGAAATGTGATACATCCTCTCATTAACACAGAAATCGGTGTCCAACTCTGGCAGTTACTTGGGTACCCACTATTTAAGTAGGTGTTTGTACCTCAAGGGAACCTCAATGTCACCTATGCTCTCATCATCATAAGAGCATGATCCTCCTTCAGCAAGAAAGAATTTCATGCGCCTACCAAACTTTCTTCTGACCTTTTCACCTCTAGTTTTTTTCGCCTTGTAACATGTGTTGGATATGTTTTCCCTTGTCCCTCTCAAAATTTCATCGCTCGAGCTAGATGATAGGTCTGATAGATAAATATTTCGTTGTACCTACACTCCATCGAGGGAGAAGGAAATGTTAGGCCAACAATATTCATATTATAGTATACCTAAAGATAAACATTGAAATTATAACTTGAGATGTAAGACTTTTGCATCTAGGGTTGGAGCCCAACCTCTTAGAAAACAAAAAATATTTCTTCACTCAGTGTTTTGGGTAGGTGCTTGTACTCTATTCACCTAGGTATACAATCTAAGGACATGAATCTAGTGAAATAGAAGAGTTTGTAAACTTTGTTTCTATTTGAGTGGCCAATATAGGCATCGATTTTATCTAAGTGAGATATTCTAAGAATAGTTTTCAATCGGGGCATGAACATCCTTTTGTTTTGAATCCAAATTGAAATGATGTAAATTTTCCACATGATAAATGCATTATATGGTCCTTCAACATATGACATTATAATCATGAAAAATTATCATCTATGTAGTTCATGGGTCACATAAGATAGTTAGAAAACAAATCCACCTCAAATAAGTGGGACTTATAATGAAGGCCATTATTGAACATTCAACGATCTATTTCTTAGTGTCGAAAACCGTAGTTTAGCCACATCACACCATATATACATAAGAATAAAAAATGGTGGGAATATATTTAAGTTACACAGTTGAATAAAACATGAAAATATTTAAGAGAATCCGCAATATTGAAAATAGGGGCACACTAGGGTTGTGTTTATAATACGGTAGGGATGAAGCATAAACCCCAACAAAGGATTATGTAAGTTTGTGGATTATGCAAAGGGTAGGGTTGAGTTTATAAAGGATTATGCAATTTGTGGATGAAGCATAAACCCCAGCAAAGAGAGTAGTGAATGAAAACCTCTGAGAAACCCTAGCATGAATTGTTATGATGTAATAAAAATTATAACCTCTGAGAAACCCTAAACTCCATCACAGGTGAGGAACAAAAAGACTTACCATGGTTTTAAGCCCTCCCTCATTCGTACACCTCTCCCTCCTTCGTGCAGCTATTCGGGCAGTTTCTCCTCTACCTCCTCCGTCCGCCCCTCCTTCTCTGTGTGTGCAGATGTGCGCCACTCCTTCTCCTCCACTCTACAGACCGTGTGCCTCCTTCTCTGTGTTTGCAGACTGCTCCCCTCCTTCTCCTCCACTCTGCAGGTGGCATGCCTCCTCTGTGTGTGAAGACCGCGTGAGTGCAACGAATCGGGGGAAAGAGTCAAAGGGAATGAGCGTGAAACTATTGTTTTTGGTTTTTTTAAATGTGTTTTGTTTTTGTTTTTTATTTTGTTTTGTTTTTATTATTATTTATAATATATATATATATATATATATATATATATATTATATTATATAATATATATATATATATATATATATAATATTATAATATAACTCGATGGATCGCAGAGCCACACGAAAACGGCCACACAAGGGAGCACTAGGAAAAAAGACGAGCCAGAGGAGTTCGCAAGATGGGTGCCCAAACACAACCCAAGGCAAGTTCACAATGTGGGTGCCCAAATGCAACTCAAGGCCAGTTCGCAAGATGGGTGCCCAAACGCATGAAGAGCTGTAACGAAAACGCCCACACAAGGGAGCACTAGGAAAAAAGACGAGCCAGAGGATGGATAAAAACCAATTTTGGCTTGGAGGTAGATTTTTTAATACGGCCTCACCAAGTATTCTATATCATGAAACCGTGTGTGGGTGTTTTTATAATCGATCACAAATGAGTAGTTTTACAATCCCATGATGGGATAATTAGGCTAATGGTTTCCCTCCTTGTATTTTGTATCATCTCTTTGAGGCAATAGAGGAAAATGTGGAACACTTATATGTTTTTTTTACATATCAAATGTGAGTAATACCTTGATTTATATAATAATATGATGGACCCCTAGATTAGGATTTTCTACATTGAGATCCTCAGCTTGAACTGAATGTTGTGGTCTATAACATTGTCTTAAATTGCCATATTCCATATTCCTTGGATGTAATGGAAAGGAGCCTTTTGGGTGTTGCAACAAATGAGGCAAAGAGGGTCAAAAGTTTTTCCAAGATGGTTTGAATGGGGCCAAAGGAGGGCTTGAAGCCCAAACCATTAGAAAGGATGTGCATAACAGATTCAAGGGTGCAATCCAAATCCCAAGCAATATGGGCTAACTTCATGAAGGTCAAATATGGAAAATTTGGAGGAATGTGAACCTCTTTCTTCATCGACACAAGGGATAAGTTCCTTTAACCAAAAGATTTGAAATTATATAAGAGAGAAAGTGACTAGATGCAAGAGGGGGGGATTTCCCAATTTATTGGAATGTAAAGGCCAAGCCTTGGCCATCTTTGTTTACAATATTCACAATTGGTGGTTTCAAGGCTTGCTTCTATTGACGCGATTAGCTCTTGGATTGATCAACTCTGGTCCTTCTCACCAAGATTGTCATCTTGGAAACCTTTTGAGCTTTGGAAGGTGGTTTGTTTGGTGAGCCACATATCAAATGTGGAACATATGCAGAGTTTTGTATGTGTTATTTTATGTCTTGTTTTAATTTTATGTGTTATGCGGAGTTTTGTATTTTATTTTATGGTAAGTGACCTCTCTCAGAATTTCATAATTAACTTTTTCTACAAGAAGAAAAATCAAATTTTGTTGAAGATCCATATGAGGTATCAAATGATTGTTGTAAGAAAGGACTTCTCGCCTAATGAGCATTCATATTCAATGGGAACAAATCAAATACTCCACTAAATTAGGGTTTATGTTTTACATGATGAATTCACAGGTCATTGTTGCCGCCATGTCTAGTCCTAGTACAATTTCCTTGTAAAATTTGTATAATAAGATATTTGGAGAATGATAATTTTGAAGGTGTTAGGCCTATTCCTACACACCACAACTAGATCACCTCTCATTGACAGTCCGTTTATTTTGAACTGAAATTCATGGTGGGGCTAATGGGGCTCTTGGTAATTATAAAAGAAAGGGTCAGCATGGGCACCAAATGGAAAAAAGAGTTGTTAACTAGACCAATCCATGACAGGTAGGCACTAAATGACTAGGAACAAATCAAATACTACACTAAATTAGGGTTTATGTTTTACATGATGATAAATTAGGGTTTATGTCTAGAAACCCTCCCATATCATTAAGGCATGTGAATAGTCTATCCATGTCAAATTTCAATGCATTCAGAAACAATTTGAAAAAATTTCAATGTTGGCCCCATTCACAGGCCACTATTGGCTCCATTCACAGGTCACTTCTCACCCAATGAGAATCCATATTCACTGGGAACAAATCGAATACTCCACTAAATTGGGGTTTATGTTTTACATGATGAATTGATTATGGCCATGAAAAAATCCCTTTATACCTTTTTGCCAAAATTCCAAGAATACCTAAACTTGTTTGTCTTTGTGTGCAGGTACTAGCTCGAGGCATAGGAAGTTGGAAATAGAACTTGGCTTTCGGGCTAAGTTGTTTAATTCAACTCAACTTTGTTTTTCATGAGCTTCTCTTGGTTTCGAGAATAGTTCATTCTCTACTAAACAGAGGCAACCATGTGAAGGTGGAATCTCTAATTATGCCCCCCACTCACATCACTCTCAATTTCCCCATACCCAATTTGAAATAATAAAGAACATGTAAAATACTATATTATACAAAATAAGAACATATAAATATCATCATATAAAACACATACCTCTATATATCATTCATCTTCTTCTTCATCAAACTCAACATCGTCAATATCATCTTCATCATGAACATTGTCATTTCCCCAATACCCAATCTATCTAGATTCAACAACTATAATTAAAAACGACACTAAGATTACATGAAAGAAAAACAACATAAGAGATCTATAGTAAAAATTAAAGTGCTTAATGAAACTAACTCACCACATGTAGGAATTCCATTGATCTTATTCTTCATCCAACTCATCATATTCTGTATCATCATTTGGTATTTCAGAATCATCGTCAAATGGATTGGACATATCAACATCATCATCAATACTGTCATAATTTTCCATAATATCATAATCAAATATAGCGTCCTCGAGAACATTATCATCTACATAATATGGTCGATCAACTTCTTC
>ML776585.1:1766663-1779394 GCA_009831015.1 Picea engelmannii | reverse complement strand
CATTGCACACACTAAACGAGGAATTTATCTCTTCCAATATTTTATATCTTCCTTATGAATTTCTTTAGATGACAACCACCTACAAATGTTACGATAACAAAACATGTTTTTACAAAGACAATATTGTATACATGAATATTACAAGTAAATTGAACACATGCCATCAACAAATTCTACAACATTTTTATTACATATAAATAATAATATGTAATTCATCTGTCGTTATTTACCTCATGTATTTTCCAAGGTCATATATAACTTGTTTTACGTTGTTGTCAAAGCTGTCGGGAAAAGATAGAGGTAGCACATACTGTAACAAAACAATGGCACATTAATAAATTTCCGATTTCATATTAAAAATATATTTACAAAATTTAAAAATATTACATAGATTCTTACCAATACATAACAAAAATATGAAAGAAATTACCTTGATGAAGGTATTCCATTCATGAGTTTTTAACCCGAAAAATTCACCTTTCTTTGTTAATATATTCTTGATGTTTGAAGCAAATCCTGTTGCAAATATAATTTTTCGAATGAGCTCTTTTACAACATTGCTTTCATCTTCTTTAAATATTCATGGGATGCTATTTCAATAGACTCCATTAGTCCTATTTAAATCAATAATATTTAGCATTGCATGATTGGCTTCTTGAATGTCACTACAAATTTTAGAAATTTTTTCTTTGTCATGCCTTCCATCTAAGATTCTCCACAACATTTATGTTATGTTATTTCTGATATGAATTATGTCGAACAAATGAGTTATTTCTAGTTGCTCGTAGTAGGGAAATGATGCAGGAGCATCGTCAACATCAAGTGAGTGTGGGGGCAAGCGCCACACATTTTGAGCATATGTTAAATTGTTTAAACTTTTGAAGAATGGATGCGCCAAACTTAAATGTGATAGTTAAGAAGAGGCGTACTTATGCATTGTATTGGACCTTGAGCGATCCGCTCTCATCCATAGTAGGTAGGAGGCATTTATGTAAGTAGGTAGAATTGAATATTAGATTAGACATTTTTAGAAGGAGTGGAGGGAAAACGGATATAGAAACCCTCACTGTGTATTGTAACATTATTCAGGAAGAGTCAGAAGCATTGGAGCATAGAAGAGAAGCAGAGAGCTATGTAGAAATACCCATGTACTGATATTTGGATTAATAGAAAAAGATTGATTCAAATTCATGGTTTTGTGTTTATTCTCTGTGTATTGATGCTGAATGATATGCTCATGAATGTTTTCTTCCTGGTATACATTTGCTTTTATATGTTGTGTATGTGATTTCATGGTTTGAGTTGAAGTCTGAAGGGAGAAGGAATGAGTTTCAATTGTTTCTCTATCTGAGCAAGGATTCCTGGAAGGAGTGTAGTTGAAGTCGTTCCCAAGGAGTGCGTTGACAGAAGGCTCAGATACTTTAAATCTTGTTCTCAATCACCCAGAAGTGAAATTGGGTTATATGAGCCGTGCAAGGAGTGCACAGACTAAGGAGAGTCTCAGTTGTGAATCTAAGCGAAGTATTGAAGGACTGTTGCAGGTTTGTGCAGAGTCGAAATAACTCAACACTTGGAGATGGTTGAGAACTACCACAAGGAGTGCGTGCAAAGACCTCTTTGAGGTTAAAAGTGTGAGAAGCTTAGGAGGGATAAGGATTTTGAGCTCGTTGAAGGGAAGCACTGGAATTTTGTGTTGTGGAGTATTTAGAAGTAGGCATTGCACAATTGCACCGCAGGCGGACAAGTCCCGTGGAGGGATACTTGACTATTTTCTAGGAATCGTCAAAGGGAAGATATCGACGGTCAGAAATTTGTGGAGAGGATTAGCGAAATCCCGCCAGTCATTAGATCTTCCAGAGGAGCGAGGAGGTTATAGCTACGTCCAGGGTTCAAGCTCAGGAGATTGTGAACCGTAGGATCTTCACAAAAATACCCGTCAGCCATTGGATTGACTAGGAGTTGCATGGAGTTTAAGTTTCGTGAACAGGAGGAGGAAAGTTCCGACGAGAGGCGTGGCCATCAGAATTTCATCATTCATGAAATCAGGAGTCACAAGGATGAGTGATCGAGAATTTTCATAGTGAAAATCCCAGAGCCAATCAGAGACGTCCATCTTAAGGAGACAGGTGGCAGTCATTGAAGAGCGCGTCGATGTTTCGGTGATCGAGGTTCTAAGAATTGTGACATTGAGCATTAAAAGCCTTGAAATCCTGAGGTTGAATTAGAGCCATCCATCAGTTGGGACACGTGGACAAGATCAAGAGTCCATCAATGTTTCGGTCATCGGGACTCGCACAAGTAAGTATTTTGGCTTTGTAGTTGGCGAAACCCCGAGAGTAAATCTGAAGCGTCCATCCACTTGGGACAGGTGTCAGAAATCCAAAGAGAGTTGGCATATCGGCACTCGGGAAATCGGAGTTCCTGAGGTCATGAAAATCGGGACATCATAAGTCTCGAAAACGCGAGGAGAAACCTGGACCATCCATCAGAGGAGGACGCGTGGCAGGAATCGGCACCATCGGGAAAAGTCCCAATAGGAAGTCATCTATTGGTGTTTGGGTCATCGGGATATTGGGGATTTTGGTGACAAGGTGTTTTAGCATTTTGAAATCGCGAACCACGAAACCCCGACAAGGAGGAAGGTGCCATCGTGCGGCCAGCTGTCAGCACGTCGAAAAGAAGGGAAGCATCATTAAGGGAGCCAGTTGTCAGTAGACCGGAGAATCAGGAATCCCGGAGGCAAGTGTTTTTCAGCATTTGAAACCCTGTATCCCCAATGAGGGATAATACTTCGGTCGCGGGGAGAACGGTCATATGGGCCAAAGCCTATAGCCAGGAGGGATAACGCGTAAAGGGTGCGTCGGGATTTGAAGGATCACGAATCTTGGGGATGATTGCATTTTGGTATTTGAAATCGCAAAACCCTGATGATGTATATGACCGTGGTCATATAAGGCGAGGTCACGTGGACCAAGATCTTAGCCTGGAGGGCTAACGGGAATTTGAGCGCATCGGGATTTTCAAGTCAGAAACCCCGACGAGAAGGAATCTAAGGCTGCGGTCTTATAGAAAGTGGTCGTGTGGACCAAAGACTTAGCCCGGGAGGCTAAGGTAGAAAAATATCACATCGGGGATCAGTGAAACAAGTGGTTTGAACATCACAGTTGTCAAAATCCCGATAGATTGAACCTCGATAACAAGAAAAGGCCAGCATTGATTTCCCGATAGAAGAAGGGGAGATCCCGTGAGAGATTGTTGTGGGTGGAAAATTTCTCGATAGGGAATTATAAGAACCTTTCAGTTCTTCGTGCCGAGGAAGGAGGAGAGATCCTGTGAGCGGACATGGCTCGCGGGCGCACATGCGTCAAGTGGTATCAGAGCGAGAATCTTGCTTGTATATTTCAGGCAGGAAGAGGCAGGGGAGGAAAGCACTCTGATACACATGTCAAGTGGTATCAGAGCAAGAAAATTTCTTTTCTTTCTGTAGCAGAGAAGAATAAATTCACCATGCCGCCGAGGAGAAGGGATAGACAATCACCCGATCTAGAGGAGGAAAGGGAGATGCCCAGAGGTAGGGGTAGGCAAGTGAAAAATCCATACATGGAGAGAGAAGTACGTAATCTTCGTGCCAGAATGGAGGACATGGAGACGTCACAAAGGTGCAAAGATGATGAAGGAGATATCAGTGAATCTAAAAATGAAGATGATGTTGGACATGGAGAAGAAGAAATCCCAACAGAAGATGCAGCAAGTGAATGCTTACTTAAAGATGTTGCAAGAATGAGTGCAAAGGTGAAAATAGACATTCCAGTTTATGAGGTAAATCTGGATGTAGAAGAGCTTCTAGATTGGATTAGAGCTCTAGACACCTATTTTGACTATGAAGATATTAAAGAGGACAAGAAGGGTAGACATGTCGTCATGAGATTAAATGGACATGCAGCCTTGTGGTGGGATGAACTACAAGGTGACAGGCGTTGCCAAGGCAAGCAAAAGATCAAAAGTTGGGACAGGATGATTGCAAAGATGAAGGCAAAATTCATTCCCAGGGACTATCAAATTTCTCTGTTCAGGAGGATGCAGAACCTGAGACAGAAGCTGATGACAGTGAAGGAATATACTGAGTAATTTTACAGGTTGAATATCAGGGCAGGTCATCGCGAAAGCAATGATGAAAGAGTGGACAGATATATGAATGGCTTGAGATATGAGATTCAGGATGAAATGAGCATGGAAACCATCCGAACGGTGGAGGATGCTTATAAAATGGCCTTGAAAGCGAAGGAGAAGTTGGGCCGAAAGCAGAGTCAGAGGGGCAGAGGCAGAAGTCAACCCAGAGGCAAAGAAGTTGCCCAGGAAAGAACCTAGAAGCCCAGGGATGACTAGAAGAAACCTCAGACTCATACTGAGAGAGGTGGAAGTTCACAGCGAGGGAAATATGTTGAGAAAAGAGAAAAACATACTGAAAAGAGAGGAGGATATGCTGATAATAATAGGTTTCCTCGTACCAGAGGTAGAGGAAGAGGAAGAGGTGGAGTAATCACATGCTTCACATGTGGAAAGAATGGACACAAGTCTTATGAGTGTCCAGAGAAAAAGAAAGAGGTTGGAGAAGCTCACATCGTTTAAGCCCAGAGGTGAGATGTTGAGGTAGAATACGCTGAAGGCGGAAGATCATTGGTGATGCGAAAATTATTTTTGACACCAGAGAAAGAAGTGGAAAGTTCAGTCCAAAGGACCAAACTTTTTAGAACAGCTTGCAAGAACAAGGGTTGGGCATGCAAGGTCATTGTGGACAGTGGTAGCACGGATAATCTCATTTCAACTGAGATGGTAGAAAGGCTGGAGAAGGAGACGACTGATCACCCAAGTCCATATAAAGTTTCGTGGCTATAAAAGGGACATCAGGTAAATGTCACTAAACAATGTTTAGTTGAATTTAAGATAGGAGGATATAATGATAAGATTTTATGTGATGTTATTCCTATGGATGTTTGTCATCTATTACTAGGTAGACCATGGCAATATGATAGAAATGTGATTCATGATGGGAGGATGAACACATACACCCTGGAGAAGAATGGGAGAACTCATATGTTGCATCCAATTGAGGATAAAGAGGTGAATCCAGAAGTAAGCAACATTGTACTTCTCATGAGTGGGAAGGAACTTCTTACCAAGGTTAAGAAGAAGGAGGATTCGCAATTCTTTGTGGTCAGGAAGCCAAGGATTGTTTTGACTAGCACAAGGGTGGATGATTTGCCAGAAGAAGTTCAGGAACTATTGGAAGAGTTCGCTGATATAGTAGTGGATGAATTACCTCGTTCATTGCCACCGATGAGAAGTGTGAGTCATCACATTGATCTCATACCAGGAGCCAGTTTGCCAAACAAAGCAGCATACAGATTGACGCCGCAGGAGAATGAAGAAGTCAAAAGACAAGTCCATGAGTTGTTGGAAAAAGGTTTGGTCAGGGAAAGCTTGAGTCTGTGTGTTGTTCCGACAATACTCAGTCCAAAGAAAGACGAAGGCTGGAGGATGTGCACTGATTCAAGGGTGATTAACAAGATAACCATCAGGTATAGATTCCCATTGCCAAGAATGGATGATTTGATGGATTGCTTAAGTGGAGCAAATTTTTTTTCAAAGATTGATTTGAAGAGTGGATACCACCAGATCCGCATGAGAGAAGGTGATGAATGGAAAATAGCATTCAAGACAAACGAAGGTTTGTATGAATGGCTTGTTATTCCATTTGGCTTAACAAATGCGCCGAGTACCTTTATGAGGTTGATGAATGAAGTCCTGAAGGATTTCATCAGAAAATTTATTATCGTATATCTGGATGATATACTGATTTTCAGTAAAACGAAGACTGAACATCTGAATCATTTAGCCATTGTGATGAAGAGATTACAGCAAGAGAAGCTACTGATAAACATGAAGAAGTCCTCATTCATGAAGACAAAACTCATTTATTTGGGATTTGTTATTTTGGAAAATGAGTTGAGGATGGATCCAGATAAGGTGGAAGTGATTAAGAATTGGCCATCACCGAGAAATATATTTGAGGTGAGAATCTTTCACAGTTTGGCTAGTTTCTACCGAAAATTCATTAGGAATTTTAGTGGAATTAGCATAGCAATGATGGATACAGTGAAGAAAAGACATAAATATTTTCACTGGATAGAAGAGGATGAGAAGAGTTTCAATTTGTTGAAACGGAAGATTATGGAACAACCAATTCTGGTGTTGCCGGATTTTCAAAAGACATTTCAGGTAAAATGTGATGCAAGCGGGTTTGCAATAGGAGCAGTCTTAAGTCAAGATGATAGACCAATTGCATATTTCAGCAAGAAGCTGAATGAAGCGAAGGTGAAATATTCCACATATGATAAGGAATTTTATGCCATCATACAGGCATTGAAAAAATGGAGGCACTATTTGATTCCAAAGGAATTTGTTTTATATAGTGATAACCATGCACTATAGTTTGTGAATCAATAGGAAAAGTTGAATTAGAGGCATGTTAAATGGGTTGAATACATGCAGAATTTCACTTTTGCGATAAAACATATTTCTGGTACTGCTAACAAAGTTGTTGATGCTTTGAGCAGGAAGTGTTTGCTGTTGCAGGAGTTCAAAGTCAGGACGTTAGGCTTTGATGATCTCAGGGACATGTATGTAGATGATATGGATTTTAAAGAAGCGTACGGAGCAGCTGAGAACCCATTTCTCAGAGACAGAAGCCAATGGATAGAGTACGTGATCCAGGAAGGATTGTTGTTTAAGGGCAATCAGTTGTGTATTCCAAATTTCTCCATGAGGGAGAATCTACTGAAGGAGAAACACAGTGGAGGATTGGCCGGACGCTTTGGTCATGATAAAACACTTTCAAAGATGAGTGAATCATACTTTTGGACAGGGATGTGAGAAGAGGTCAAGAAGTTTGTAGACATATGCATAATTTTCCAGCATTCGAAGGGGAGAAAGCAGACTGCAAGATTCTATCAACCATTACCCATACCAGAGAGGTCGTGGGATGAAATCAGTATGGATTTCGTATTGGGATTGCCAAGGATGCAAAGAGGATTTGATTCAGTCTTTGTGGTAGTGGATAGGTTTTCCAAGATGGCACATTTTATCCCATGTCAGAAAACTAGTGACATGACTCACATCGCGAACCTGTTTTTCAAAGAAGTCGTTCGACTTCATGGCTTACCAAGAAGTATAGTTTCGGATAGAGATACGAAATTCATAGGGCACTTTTGGAGGACATTGTGGAAGAAGCTGGGGACTAACTTGATATTTAGTTCATCTTATCATCCTCAGACGGATGGACAAACAAAAGTGGTGAACAGAAGTCTGGGAGACTTACTGAGAAGCTTGGTGAAAGAGCACCACAGCCAGTGGGATATTATAATGCCACAGGCAGAGTTCATATATAATGAATCAGTGAACAGGAGCACAGGCCAAAGTCCATTTCAGATTGTGTATGGTATGCAACCGAGAGGAGTTTCTAAATTGACAGATTCTGAACAGACTGCTACTAGGAGCGCTAGTGCAGAAGAATTCGCGGAGGTGATGAATGAACTTCACGGCTAGGTGAAGCAGCGACTGCTAGATTCAAGTCACGAGTATAAGTGGAGAGCAGATCAGCATAGAAGAAAACTTCAGTTTGAAGTTGGTGATTGTATTATAGCGCACTTGAGAAGAGAAAGGTTCCCGAGAGGAACATACAATAAATTGAAGATGAAGAAAATCTGACCATGCAAGGTCTTGAAGAAAATGGGAGAAAATGCTTATGAGATTGAATTACCCGATGGGATCAGAATTTCTCCGATATTCAATGTCGCAGATTTATACCCATACAAATCTGAGGAAGCAGGAACAAGTGGTGAACAGCCAGAGGTTCAGTGGCAGAAGCATATTCCATTTGTAGAGAAGCCATAGATGGAGAAGATATTGGATAAACGAGTGGGTAAGAAGACCAGAAGGAAAGAATATTTTGAATATTTGGTCAAGTGGAAGGGCCATCCAGTTGAATATGTCAATAGGGAGACTGAAGCAGAGATTCAGAAGCATGGACAGACCGTGCGAGAGCTCATGGACAGGATCCCATGAAAATTTTCAAGCAAGGGAGTATGATGCAGGAGCATTGTCAACATCAAGTGAGCGTGGGGGAAAGCGCCACACATTTTGAACATATGTTAAATTGTTTAAACTTTTGAAGAATGGATGTGCCAAACTTAAATGTGATAGTTAAGAAGAGGTGTACTTATGCATTGTATTGGACCTTGAGCGATCCGCTCTCATCCATAGTAGGTAGGAGGCATTTATGTAAGTAGGTAGAATTGAATATTAGATTAGACAGTTTTAGAAGGAGTGGAGGGAAAACGAATATAGACACCCTCACTGTGTATTGTAACATTATTCAAGAAGAGTCAGAAGAATTGGAGCATAGAAGAGAAGCAAAGAGCTGTGTAGAAACACCCATGTACTAATATTTGGATTAATAGAAAAAGATTGATTCAAATTCATGTTTTTGTGTTTATTCTCTGTGTATTGATGCTGAATGATATGCTCATGAATGTTTGCTTCCTGGTATACATTTTCTTTTATATGCTGTGTATGTGATTTCATGGTTTGAGTTGAAGTCTGAAGGGAGAAGGAATGAGTCTCAATTGTTTCTCTATCTGAGCAAGGATTCCTGCAAGGAGTGCAGTTGAAGTCATCCGCAAGGAGTGCGTTGACAGAAGGCTTAGATAGTTTAACTCTTGTTCTCAGTTAGCCAGAAGTGAAATTGGGTTATACGAGTCGTGCAAGGAGTGCGCAGGCTAAGGAGAGTCTCACTTGTGAATCTGAGCGAAGTATTGAAGGACTACTGCAGGTGTGTGCAGAGTCAAAAGAACTCAACACTTGGAGATGGTTGAGAACTGTCACAAGGAGTGCATGCAAAGACCTCTTTGAGGTTAAAAGTGTGAGAAACTCAGTAGGGATAAGGCTTTCGAGCTCATCGAAGGGAAGCACTGGAATTTTGTGTTCTGGATTATTTAGAAGTAGGCATTTCACAGTTGCACCGTAGGCGGACAAGTCCCGTGGAGGGATACTTGACTATTTTCTAGGAATCGTCAAAGGGAAGAAATCGATGGTCAGAAATTTGTGGAGAGGATTAGCGAAATCTCGCCAGCCGTCAGATCTTCCAGAGGAGCGAGTAGGTTATGGCTATGTCCGGGGTTCAAGCTCGGGATACTGTGAACCATAGGATCTTCACAAAAATACCCGTCAGTCGTTGGATTGACTAGGAGTTGCACGGAGTTTAAGCTTTGTGAATAGGAGGAGGAAAGTTCCGACGAGAGGCTTGGCCATTGGAATTTTGACATTCGCGAAATTGGGAGTCACAAGGACGAGTGATCGGGAATTTTCATAGTGAAAATCCCGGAGCCAATCAGAGCCGTCCATCTTGAGGAGACAGGTGGCAGTCATTGAAGAGACCGTCGGTGTTTCGGCGATCGGGGTTCTAAGAATTGTGACATCGGGCATTAAAAGCCTCGAAATCCCGAGGTTGAATCAGAACCGTCCATCAGTTGGGACACATGGACGAGATCGGTGTTGGGTATGTGTTATATTCTTTGCATGTGTGTGTGTGTGGGTGCGTCAGATACGACAACTGCATCTGACGATCCCTTCACCTAGAGCTCTGTTGTGTGCGTCGGGTGATTTCCTAGGGGGGTCCCATGGGGGGGGTAGGTATGCCCCCCCCCTGGTTACGCACAACATTTGGCACCGAGCGGTAGCCCGGGGCAGTGCCCCGAAATTGTTTTTTGGGGGCGGTTTTTGCTATTTTTAGCGGATTTTTCTATTTTTAGTTGATTTGTAAATTAATCCCAGATTAAGGGATTAGGGTTTTGGTATCTACGAAATACCTAAAAACATTGTATATATTGTATGGAGAATGGTGAAATTCGATATAATGAAAATAAGAAAGGTTTTCCCGGTTGAGGGTTTCCGGTAAAAATCTCTGTGTACTCTGTGTATGAGCCATTGATTAATTTTTGTATTGCTTAAGTCTCTATATGCATTGCTTTACTTCGCAGGTTTAAAACTTACAATCAGGATTCCATCGACATTTTGTTCATCGAGACTCGCACAAGTAAGTATTTTGGCTTTGCAGTTGGCGAAACCCCGAGAGTAAATCTGAAGCGTCCATCAACTTGGGACAGGTGTCAGAAATCCGAAGAGAGTCGGCATATCGACACTCGGGAAATCGTAGTTCCCGAGGTCATGAAAATCGGGACATCATAAGTCTCTAAAACGCGAGGAGAAACCTGGACCATCCATCAGAGGAGGACGCATGGCAGGAATCGGCGCCATCGGGAAAAGTCTCGACAGGAAGTCATCTATCAGTGTTTGGGTCATCGGGATATCGGGGATCCTGGTGACAAGGTGTTTTAGCATTTTGAAATCGTGAACCGCGAAACCCCGACAAGGAGGAAGGCGCCATCGTGTGGCTAGCTATCAGCACGTCGGAAAGAAGGGAAGCATCATTAAGGGAGCCAGTTGTTAGTAGACCGGAGAATCGAGAATCCCGGAGGCAAGTTTTTTTCAACATTTGAAACCCCGTAGCCCCGACGAGGGATAAGACTGCGGTCACGGGGATAACAGTCATATGGGCCAAAGCCTATAGCCAGGAGGGCTAATGCGTAAAGGGCGCGTCGGGATTCGAAGGATCACGAATCTTGGGGATGATTGCATTTTGGTATTTGAAACCGTGAAACCCTGATGATGTATATGACCGTGGTCATATAAGGGGAGGTCACGTGGACCAAGAGCTTAGCCTGGAGGGCTAACGGGAATTTGAGCGCATCGGTATTTTGAAGTCAGAAACCTCGACGAGAAGGAATCTAAGGTTGTGGTCTTATAGAAAGTGGTCGTGTGGACCAAAGACTTAGCTCGGGAGGCTAAGGTAGCAAAAGAGCGCATCGGGGATCGTTGAAACGAGTGGTTTGAACATCATGGGTGTCAAAATCCTGATAGATTGAACCCCGATAACAAGAAAAGGCCAGCATTGATTTCCCGATAGAAGAAGGGGATATCCCGTGAGAGATTGTTGTGGGTGGAAAATTTCTCGATAGGGAATTAGAAGAACCTTTCAGTTCTTCGGGCCGAGGAAAGGGGAGAGATCCTGTGAGCAGACATGCCTAGCAGGCGTGCCTGCGTCCAGAAACCTATTGAATTGTTTGGGGAAACTTTTCATTCCTCGTGGAAGTAGATCAATGCATTGACGACCAACTATATGTTACATAAATGAAATTAACAAAATTACAATTGTTATATTATACATAGTAGACATGAGAATTCAAGACAATCAAAAAATGTAATATATTGCATACGATGATGAAGATTGACTTACATTGATGACTTGATCTATTATATTCCAACTTCCATAGGTGTGGTGTCATTCTTCATGGTTTTATCCCACTCTCCTTTTTACCATTGAAAAGATGTTTATCGATATTTCGATACCTATGGTTCTTAGGGATAAAGTGCCTATATTCATCAAACACCTCCTTTCCTAAACTTATTGAACAACGAGATCTCATCCTAGGACCACAAACTGGACATGCAAATTTTCCCTTTGTTTGTTGACCTAGAAGATATGCATCAATGACAACACTAGTTATATAACAAGCAATTATTTAAAAAACAAAAATTATAATATCATCAACATCTAACTTAATTAAGTGCAATAGTGTGTTACATACCACAAAAATGTGTTAGTCCCGGTGCATCGTGAATTGTCCATGTAATAATCCCATGGAATTGAAATACTCTTTGACCTATTGGTATAGAGATGTCATACATAGTGATGGTGTCCCATAACTTTAACAAATCATCAACAAGAGGCTCAATATATACATTCATATCTTTCACTTGGCACTTACTTAAATGGTTAAAAAATACACATAATTACTACACCTTGTATACATATATGAAATTGTGCAATGAACAAGACAAATGAAATGTTAAACATTAAAAAAACAATATCGTTATAAAAATATACCTAGAACAATCATTGCCAACATTGTGTGCTCTCTCTTTATTGACATCCAAGGAGGAAGGTTATTGTTTATAACAAAAACAGGCCACACCAAGTAGATAGACATGAGCTCACCAAATGGATTTACACCATCAGATGCCAATGAAATCTTAACATTACGAGGTTATTCTTTAAAAATTGACCATATTTCTTCGATATTTTTATATAAAGAACCATCTACAGGCATTCAAAGAACATCATCTTCACTTCTATTCCGTGCATGGTAATCCATAAACTGTGCTATGTTGCAACATATAAATAGTTGTTGCAGGCGTGGAATTATGGGAATATAATGAAGAACCTTGTGAGGCACCTTTTTTGTTAACTGATCAGTTCAATATCTATTGATTTGACATTGTGGGCAATTCGATTCAGATGCATATTTTCCATAATATATTATGTGATCATTGGGGCATGCATCAATAGCCTGATATTCCATTCCAATTTCTTTTAGAATGGATGATAATTCTCGGCATGTGTGAAGTAAATTATTTGGTGATGGTAAGAAATATTCACCTATCAACCTACAACAACAATATACAAAAAGAAAATCAATAATGAAAATTATATTAATCATTATAAATATTGCATCCTTAATTTAGACATCAATTGACACTGAAAATAAAATAAA
>ML776585.1:1613477-1765051 GCA_009831015.1 Picea engelmannii | reverse complement strand
TAATTCATAACCCCCTATAACCCCTTACCCCAAACATTTATCGACCCTAGGTCTTAACACATATAGCTTATATATCCTCTTTAATATGATAACACATCTTTGTTAATTCTATAAGTTGTCATCTCTAACTTGTAATACATGAATTTATAAACCATAAACCTTATAACCATTGTAACCCTTAAACTTTACTAAACCTAACATTGATCCCTTCCAAGCCATAGCAAATAGCTCTTATAACCTTTAATCCTTATAACTCATAACTCCTAACACTTAAAACCCTAACCCCTTTAACCCTTACCGATATTACCCTATTTGTACAACACTAAATCCATATAATCCATATTCGTAAAAAACTAACCCCTTACTGCCATGACATCTAACCCCTCACCCATATAACCCATTACACACGTATCACCTAATTATTAACAACTATAACCCCTATAACTCCAAACATGTATACTCTTTAAGTCCTTTAACTAATATCACCCCTAACCTCCCTAACCATAACTCATGTAAGCACTTAACCATTAATATCTACTCTTTATAATATTTATAACCCATAACACCTCATCTAGTTTATAATTCATTTAACTTTTAATANTTATAACCCATTATTTCCAAATACCTATAACGTCTTCATCACTTAAATACTAAAACCCTAGCATATATAACCCCTAAGAATTATCCCCTATAACCCCTAAATATTTGTATGTATTACCATTAACACTTAACACATATATCTTTTATCCATAATTAGCGCCTACAACCTCTTCCTCTAAACCCTTAGAAGGAGTGAAAATAAACCATAAAATAGTTCAATATCACCAAATTACTAAATCACACAGAAAATTTTAAGTACTGACCTTCAAAATCTCAGCTATGTAGAGTCTGATCAATTCAATGTTTCTCTTCTTGAAAGAGAATTGAAATCAATATTTCATAAAAACCAGAACACCATTGCATCAGAACACCTGGATGATTTTTGCAACTGTAGAAAATGATTGTCGTAACTATAGCAAATTTGTCATAACTGGGATATATATATGATTGATTTGCTGCAAACGACCGTATGATTCCCACACGTGCCCTTGTTGGTCGCTAGAGCGACTAAATGGTGGTTAGTTGCTAGAGAGACCAACATTCGTCGTTAAAACGACCAACCTGGAATGTCTCTCTAGAGAAACCAACATTTGGACCCCGAAAAAAAAAAATATTTAGTACAAAAAAAGAAAAAAAAATACGAATAAATTCTAAACCGTCGTAATATTTCATCGTAATTTGTGCCCAATGTAGTAGTGACGGAGACCAACCCTGGAACATGGAAAATTTGGGTGGAACCATAGGAATGGGTGTCGGTCTTGGAGAAAGCGGGGATACTCAAGTTGTTCAAAATTCCACATTTCGAATGAAGTAATGAGGAAAAATATCAAGATAAAAGTGAGGAGGAAGAGGATTGGATAAATGGTGTAGATGAGCACCTTGGCCAATCTAAATTCCCTAAAGTGGGCCTCAAAAGAAAAGATCAGGAGCCAGAAAAGGTAGGAGGGGTGATAGAAAATAAAAGAGGGGAACAAAAAAAAGCTAAATCATAACACCATACTCTGTTTTATATTCTAACCGATCATGATCTGGATAATATCGGGGACCTGATCCCTGATTCCACCAAGGAAATCAAGGGGGAAGTTGCCACAAAGCACGAGGACCAATAGAAGAAGGTATAGGATCAGTTGGGGATCCTTCAACAACTCTTAGAAACAACATTCATTATGAAATCCCCAAGTCAAGGGATGGCCCATCCATAGAACCAAGGACAATAGAGGAAAGTGCACAGACATCCCTAACACAACTCTTAGGGGAGCATAGAAATATATGTTAGTTGTGGAGCTTGATTATCTTCCTAATTCAAAGGTCTTTGTTTCTAGTTGTGTTTATACACCATGAAAATTGTACACCCCTCCACGTGGGGGGGTTTCAGGGGGGCCTTCCCCCCCTACAATGTATGGGGGGCTCATTCCCTCAGTTGGGGGGTCCAAGGGCCAATGGGCCCCCAAAGGAAAAATTGCCTTGTAAAATATTGTAATTTTGCATTCAAACTGGACCATTCATTATAAGGTTGCATATCTAACGATAGAATTTATTTTAGGGTTTATTTCCCTAGAAGGTAAACCTCTTTTATGAGGGAATTTTATTATGGATGTGTATGAGTGTGATTATTATATTCTAAGAGAGGATTTTGTGAGAGAAATAAGAGGAAGTTAGAGTGGGCATGTTGTATGTTGTATCCCGTCATTTTGTTGGATAATAAAAAGGAAGGACCTAGCAATTTCTCTGGTGGATGTAGCCCACACTGGGTGAACCACGTATATTTGTGTCTCTATTGTATTGTGTATATTTTGTGTTTCATTTCTGAATTTGTTTTATTTTTTTTCTCTACGATCCTATTTTTATAACAATTGGTATCAGAGCGAAAGGTAACTCGCAGGAATAGAGGGTTCCTCATTCGAGTGGGAGAAATGGTGGAATATGGAAAGTTTAGGGTCAAGAAATTTAACTATCAAATCTGCTAGTTATGGAAGATGCAGATGGAAGATTATTTATATCATAAGGATCTATTCCTACCATTGGGTGGAATAGTAAAAAAGTCGACGACCATGAAGGACAAATAATGGGAGGCTCTTGACATAAGGGCACTAGGAATAATACAACTGAGCATGACAGTGTTGGTGGCTTTAAATATTTCAAAAGAAAAGATAATGAAGGAACTGATGGATGCATTGGATAAACTGTATGAAAAACCCTCGACATCCAATAAGGTATTTCTAATGAAGCAATTATTTAACATGAATATGTGAGAAGATGGGTATGTTGCAGATCATTTAAATGAATTTAATACAGTTACTAATCAACTAATTTTTGTAAAAGTAGAATTTGATGACGAGGTTGAGGCTCTTCTAATATTGTTCTCATTATAAGAAATATGGAATGGCTTGGTCATGGCTATAAGTAACTCTGTCTCTGGTTCAAACACTCTAAAATTTGATGATGTTGTTGGTGTTATCCTTAGTGAGGAAATGCGACAGAAAAGCACATGTGAGACATCCGGTAATGCGTTGACTATGGAGAACAGGGGAAGAAAAAATGATAGAGGAAAGGGCTCAGGGAATCATGGGAATTATAGAAAGGGAAGATACAAAGCCAGACTAGGAAAGATAGAGTGCTATAATTGTGGGAAGAAAGGACATCTGAAGAAAGACAGTAGAGCTCCAAAGAAAAAAGAGATGGACAACAAGATAAAAATCAAGAAGAAAATGTAACAAGTGATGTGTTATAAGATGATTTGATTATTTCTGTACATAATATTTATGAGTCTTGGGTAGTAGATTCAAGGGATTCATTTCATGCCACACCCCATAGGAAACATTTTCTATATTTAGTTCAAGGTGATTTTGGACAGGTTCATTTGGGTGATGATTCACCATGCAAAATTGTTGGAATGGGAAAGGTACAAATAAAGAAAAATAATGGAAACCAATGATTGTTGAAAGAGGTAAGACATGTTACAGATATAAGGAAAAATATAATTTCAACATGGTAGTTGGAAAGTAAAGGTTGTGCATCCATATTTACAAATAAGGTGTGGAAGGTCACCAAAGGATCACTGGTGATAGAAAAAGGAGAGAAGGTAGGTACATTGTATTTATGTACTGGTAATATTGATTCTTCTATCTCTTTAGCTTCTACAAGAGAAGATACAACACTTTGAAATCAAGTCTTGGAAACATGAGTGAGAAGGGGACGCAGATAATTCACAAAAGGATTTTGTTACTAGATCTTAAACAAATTGATTTGGATTTATGTGAGCAGTGTGTTTATGGAAAACATCAGAGGGTCATATTTCTCAAACTTGGGAAATAAAAGAAGAGTAAAAGGTTATATATTGTGCATACATATGTATGGGGACTAGATCAGGTATCATCTCTTGGTGGATCTCGTTATTCTGTTACTTTTATTAATGTTGCGACTAAAAAAACTTGGGTTTATTGCATTCGACAAAAACATGATTTTTTGAAACTTTTAAGAAATGGAAAGTTTTGGTTGAGAATGAGACAGAAAAAAGGTTGAAGTGTCTAAGATCAGACATTGGAGGTGAATATTGCAAGAAGGAGTTTGATGATTATTGTTCATACCATGGGATTCATAGAGAGAAAACAGTTCCAGGAACACCACAAGAAAATGGTGTGTCATAAAGGATGAATACAACAATCATATAGGGTGCAAGGAGTATGGGATTGCATGCAAGGTTCCCCTTACAGTTTTGGGAAGATGTTGTATATATTGTTGTTTACCTGATAAACATAGGACCTTCAAGTTCTTTGGATGGTGGCATTACAAAGGAGTCATGGATAGGTAAAAATTTAAACTATTCATTTATGAAGACTTTTGGTTGTGAAGCATTTGTACATATTGATAAAGAAAGTAGAACAAAGCTTGAAACAAAATCCAGAAAGTGTACCTTTATTGGATATGGTGTTAATTATTTTGGTTATCTCTTATGGGATTATGAAAATCACAAAATAATTAGGAGTAGAGATTTCATATTTAATGAGAAGGTCATGTATAAAGATCAGTTGCAGAGAAGAAAACATGAAGAAGAAAAACCAGAATTCACAGTGCTTGATGAGATCACTAAAAAATAAATTCCAAAGGTACTAGAAAATAAGAATGTACAACAATAGGAGAAACAAGTACCTCAAACTCCTGCAAGTGTTTTTAGAATATCTACGAGGTTAATTACACCCCATGAACGATACTCTCCTTCATTGTACTATTTCTTGTTTACTGATTCTGGTGAACCAGAAAGTTATGAAGAGGCAATGCAGGTAGACACTAAAAGGAAGTGGGAGAAAGGCATGAAAGAGGAAATGGATTCCTTGGTAAATAAATAGAATTGAGACTTGGTTTAGTTGCATGCAAGAAAAATGTCATTTTAGAATAAATGGATTTACAGGTTGAAGGAAGAAGATGGAGGGAAAAAAAAGTACAAGGCTAGACTTGTTGTAAAGGGGTTTGCACAAAAAAAAGGTATAGATTTTGATGAAATATTTTATCCTGTTGTTAAAGTGACTTCAATTAGGACTATTTTAGGTCTTGTGGCAGTAGAAGACTTTCATCTTGAACAGTTAGATGTAAAAACAACTCTTCTCCATGGGGAATTGGATGAAGAGATTTATATGCAACACCCACAGGGGTATGAGGTCAAATAGAAGGAAAATTTGGTATGTAGGTTGAAGAAGATATTTTATGGACTAAAGAAATCTCCAAGGCAGTAGTGTTTGAATTTTTATAGGTTTATGATAGAATAAGGTTATAGTAGATGTCATTTTGATCACTGTGTTTATTTTAAAAGGATAGAAAATGGAAGTTATATTATCTTGCTATTGTATGTAGATGACATTCTTGTTGCAGGGTATAATATGAAAGATATAAATATGCTCAAGAAGAAATTAGATAATTCATTTGCGATGAAGGTTTTGTGTGTTGCAAAGAGAATACTTTGTATGAGAATAACAAGAGATAAGAAAAATCACAAATTGACATTGTCTCAGGGTGAGTACATAAAGAAGGTGTTGGAGAGGTTTAGAATGCAGAATGCAAAACCAGTTAGTACACCTTTGGACAACCATTTCAAATTAACTAAGTAAATGTGTCCCAAGACACATGAGGATATAAAATACATGTCTAGGGTCCCTTATTCATCAACAATTGGCAGCTTGATGTATGTGATGGTTTGCACACGACCAAATATTTCACATGTAGTGGGAGTTGTGAGAAGGTATATGAACAATCTAGGTAAAGAACATTGGGAGGAAGTAAACTAGATTCTCAAGTATTTGAGAGGTACTACTACTCATGAATTATGTTTTGGAGGTTCAGACATTTTTCTATAGGGATATGTTGATTCAGATATGGCAGGTGATAAAGATAGAAGGAGGAGCACCACAGTGTATTTTTTTACTGTAGGTGGAACAACAGTAAGTTAGATTTCAAAACTGCAAAAGGTTGTTTCACTTTCAACAACAAAAGAAAAGTATGTTGTTGCTACAGAGGCTAGTAAAGAGATGATTTGGCTATAGATATTTATGGAGGAATTGGGAAAGAAGCAGGAGAATATCAGGTTTTACTTTGACAGTGAGAGTTCCATTCATCTTGCAAAGAACTCATCCTTTCATTCCAAGACTAAGAATATACAACTTAGGTACCATTTCATACAATATGTCTTGAAATATGGACATTTGAAGTTGGAAAAGATACATACTAGCCAGAATCCCGTAGAGATGTTGACAAAGGGAGTAACCAGGGAGAAATCGATTTCTTGCTTAGTTTCAGTTGGTCTTCAAGCATGAAGGTGAAGATGAGAAATTTTCTAGGTCCAAGGTGGATTATATTCTAGCAGGTACAACAACAATGGGTTTGTCATGATCAGTCTCCAAGTGGGAGATTTTTTGGTTGTGGAGCCTGATTATATTCCTAATTCATAGGTCTTTGTTTCCAGCCATGTTTATACCCCATGAATACTGTAAAACCCTCCATGTAGAGGGGTTGTAGGGGGGGTTTCCCCCCCTGTGGGTTCTAAGGGCCAATGAGGGTTTAGGCAGGGGGATTTCCCCCCTACGGGATCCGGGGGGCTCATCCCCCTGACTGGGGGGTCTGAGGGCCAACGTGGGATTCCCCCCCTTGTAGGGTCCGGGGGGATCATCCCCCTAGTTGGGGGGTCTGAGGGTCAGTGAGGGTTTGGGGGAAAAGCCCCGGAAGGAAAATTTTCCTTGTAAAATAATGTAATTTCATAGACAATATGGACCGTTTATTATAAGGCCGCAAATCTGATGTTAGAAGTTATTTTAGGGTATTTTCCCTAGAAGGAAACCCTATTTTATGAGGGAATTGTATTGTGTTTGTGTATGAGTGTGATTATTGTATTATGAGAGAGGAGACTGTGAGAGAAAGAAGAGGAAGTCACAACAGGTGTGTTGTAGGTTGTATCCCTTCATTTTGCTGGATAATAAAAAGGAAGGACCTGGAAATTTCTTTGGTGGACGTATCCCACACTGGGTGAACCACGTATATTTGTGTATCTTCTATGTTTTATTTCCACATTTGTTTTATTTTATTGCTCTATGATCCTATTTTTCTAACACTATACATATTGAGACAATTGTGCCATCGGGAAAATTGTAGGAAACAATTGTGGCATTCGGTCAACATAGTATAAATTTCTCCATACTACCCATCCAAAGGGTACATGAACTCCCAGAACAGTTGGTACAAGAGATAAAGCATAGAGGCGACACTTCACACCAAGACTTAGCCAGAATAAGGGATGAAAGTGCCCACGTACAAACATAGTATGATATGGCCCTGCAACAAAAGAAGGATCGTGAAGGAAGAATGGAGGAAATTATGAGGAAAAAAGAGGGTGTAGAGGAAAGGGCAAAAAAATCACAAAAAGGGAAGGACAATAGAGATGTTATGGTATAGAAGACACAGGACACTTTCCAAAATTTATACACACAAGTACCAGAAGTTCCACTCATAATAGAGGCCACTATGGAGGAAGAATTGTTGAAAATTAGTGAAGTCATGAAGTGATTTAGAGATATTATATGGGATATGTAACTTGAGAGCATGCTTGGCATGCCACCTAAGGTGCATGAAGGTAGACTAAGGAAGAAAATGATAGTAGTTTCCAAGATTAAGCAATTTGAAAATTAATGCACCAAAATTTGTGAAGAAAATTACAAACTATGGGAAGAGCTCATGGGAAACCCATAGATGAAATATGTAGAGTCCAAACTATGAGAAGTACAAGAACAGGCCAATGAGGCAGCATATAAGGCAACCGAATTTCCACCAGTTGAGTGAATGGCGACCATTCTGGTGCAACGACAGGCACACGTCGAAGTGGAGAGACTCAGGGACCAGAAAAAGGTCCTACAATTGAGACTTGGACCCTGGCAAGAGAAAGTGGTGAGGATTATTGGAGACTTGGCCAATGTATAGGGGAAGGTCAAACAAGCCACGGTCGAAATAGAGAAAAAAATTTAAGACTTGACCATGTAGGCCATGGAAGAGATAAAATCACAAGAGGTCACAATCGTCATAGAGGTATAGGCTACAACGACTGTCACGCAACAATTCATTGAAGAGTGGAAGAATATGCAACAGGCTTGAGTGCATCGGGAAAATCCATAGTAGAGTGATGGGGGCCTGTTGGACAGGCAGTTTTGGATGCAATTTTGAGAGAAAAAACCTAAGTATGAGGAAAGTGCGTAGAACAAAATGCGCAGGAGAAAGTGCGCAAAAGAAAGGGCATAGAAGAAAGGGAGAAAAAGGAAGGATAACGCATAAGAATAAGATAGTGCACAGATAGAAGGATAAAGAAAGCGAGTGAGAGAAGGAAGCGCAAAGGATGACAGTGCACCTTTCCAGAAATAGAATAACATTAGAAAATTTGTATAAAGAGAGAAAAGTAAAAGAAGGAAAACAACTAGTTAACTCAAGTTGGCCATGCCATGCATTGTAAAGGGTTATTTTGGGATAGATAAGAATAGGGATTTAAGCCCTAGATTTTGGGTATAAATATGTAACAGGTGGGGTGAAAAAGTAGCTAGAATGAGAGATATAGAAAGTAAGAGAGATATCGATCTAGAGAGAGTTTTTTAGAATCTATAGAGGTTGAGGTTACGTAAGAATCATGAATGAAATCAGTTGATACGATGAATAATGACAGATTTTGAGAGATAGTCTTGCTTATTGTGTTCTTTACTTGTTTTATGAATGATGTTTTTATATTTCGTAGAGTAGACTTATCCTATGGATCGATTATGGTGAAATATTCATGAATTATTGTGATAATATTTGTAACAATCAAGAACAAACATAAGATAGAAGAAGGAACAATGATGTGGGTATACACCTCCCTTTCCCTTACTCCCATAGAAGCATGGTTCCTACAATCCCCATAGATACCTCGGGTGAGACTTCATTTGTGAAAGCAGGTGATGCCAAAAGGGTCAGTGTCTTGTGGGTTTGTTGGTCATAGTTAACCATAATCTTGGGTCTTACAACCCATGCGTCGACCAGGATCAAGCCAACAATATTCCTCATCATGTCATTTCCAACGGTAGGTGGTATGTCATGTGTTTCCTCATGTTCGAGAAGTTATTCCCTCTTAAATATGAAGCCCCAAAGTATGGTTAATAAGTCCTGGATCTAAGGACAAGAAGTTACAATTCAACCCTAAAATTAATTAAAGGAGAAAAGTTGTTGCAAACAAAAGTTACAGGTGGGCCCTAAAATTAAGTAAAGGAGTTACTTAAAGCAATATAAATACAAATCAAGAATCCTCTCATTCTAATAAACCAACCAAGCAAGTATGCGATCTCTTAAGTGAATCTAAGGCAATGAATCTTAGGTGAAGGAGAAGTCTTAGAGCCATAGGTGGGAGAAGGGTTTCTAAAAAACCCTAACTGAGAAAACCCCCATGAGTCAAGTGCAAGGTGTCATGTTGTAACACACCCGAACCCTAAGTACTTTTTTAAGGGATGGGCATCAATTTTTCTCTTTTCTTCATCATATTGAATCCTCCTCCCGAGGTCTCCATCATCATATGCTTGTTAAGAGTTTTCCAATGACTATTGCCATGCTCAAATATGAGCTCTAGATGGGAAGTTATGCCCTTTTGAATATCTTTCGGCATCATTGGTCAAGGGCCAGGTGGCACCCACGTGGGTTCACCTCATTCGCACCAACCTACCTGGCACATAATTGACCAATTTTGTCACCCTTTAGAAATTACATGGTCGTTGGAGGGGCGGTTACAGGGGATGTTCCCTTAAGTCTCAGAGTTCCCTAGAACTCCTGCATCTATGGTGGAAACACATCCACCGTTAAATCCAATGACTTAAATTCACCCTCTTTTAACACACAGGATTAAGGAATTTCATCATTCAGTGCTTCAGTGCTAAATGCCCTTTCCTCTATTTTCATATATTTCTTAGTCTTGAAACCTTGGAATCCTGCCATGTGGCTCCGGACTTCGACCCCTTTGACTCATCCAATATACCACACCCAAACCATCGAGAGTTCTGAAACTCGAACTCCCAAAGGGTCCACACTTACACGTGGTGGTGCATCAAATGTAGAGGCAGGGAAAAGTAGGTTTGGGCCTTCAACCGACTAACCCCAATGTCCAGGCTTCCCAATTTTCCCAAAGTCCTGAACTCCTAGTGCCTCGGGGTATTCCACCAACTATTAGGCTAGAAAGCATGTGCCAGGGTGTTTAACACATGGCATAGGTCAGAGACAACACATGGACCCATCAATGCGTGACACATTTCACATTCCAATTGGCATATAAGGTCTGTAAAATGCATGAATCAGGGTGACACATGGCATACCAAACATGGTTCCACATCACCCAGGGTGACGTTAGTGTGCCATGCCACTCTGAACTGAAAACCTCTAGGAGCCTCCATCCTCTCCTACATGAGAAATCGTCGGGAGATCTGAAGTCTGAACTCTTGCCAACAACCTCCCATTACATTTTATCCCACAATCGAGACAGGTCCATGTAGATCCCCATATATACAACCCCCACTGCTTTGCGACTTCGGATTTCAAGGGTTTGGTTGTGTAATTTCCTTTTTTCTCCCATAGTGGTCAGCATCGGGTTGAATGTGGTCTAGATCCAATGGGCAGGAGGGATCCTGATGCATCCTCAGATCGATGATCCTCATCGCTTCGTGACTTTAGAGTTTGGGGGTGATCTAAGATCTTTTCGTTAGGTGACTTATTAAAGAACTGTATTAAATGAGCATAAACTAAAGTACACCATAAAGAAGGAAACACTCAAAAGGAAAGCAACATAATCATGCAATATGAACACAAAGAACTTGACAATGTAGTTTGTCCCTAGTAGACTACGTCTCTGGGTCCTTCTCTCAAATGGGTAGGTCTTTTTATTAACTCCACTAAAGAATTGGGCAAAATACATAAGTATACCTCATTCTGGAGTTAAGCTACAAAATATTTGCTTAGATCAGAAAACTAAGACCACCACTGCGATCGTGGCATCGTTTTACCTAAAAATGACTATCTCCACATCTCGATCCAAGTCAGACACTTTTTGGCCCAAGAAGCACCCTTGTCTCAGTTTTCATGCCAATGCCCTTGCAATAAATGATGAAAATCTAGAAATCCGTGCCAAAATATTTAAAATCATGCCCAAGTTCATACAGATCCGTATGAGTGCGCTTGGTCTCACCTCTCGTGCTCTTGTGTTCTGAATGAACTGCCCAGAACCCCTTCTTATACAAATACTCGAGCGGTTATGCAGTAATGAGGAGGTTGGCATGGTGGTTATGGAGGATAAGTTTAGGAACACAGTTAGCGGAGGTCCCAGGATCAAATAACATTGACTCCACTTTATCTGGCATATTGTTTGGCATTTTTGCTAAATATGGCGGAATGATTATTTATGGTGGGAGTTGTTAAAATGACGGAAAATACTACGAAAATGGCGGATAGTTGGATAATCCCCTAGGCTGGTGGAAGACTAGGGTCATATGGATAAACATGTAATTAGGGTCTGGGTCGAAGGCCTAACCCCTTTCCTTTGGCCCCTAGTTCAAACATTTAAAGTTAAATGTAATTTGAACCATATAATAAACAAGGAATATAATGTGGTGTAGTGGTAGTGCGGAGTTGTGGGGCCTTTGGGCTAATGAGAGGTCATGATTTTGACTCTTTGGGATTCATATAAATTTTACACACCGTCCATTGGAGGGCTTCCATGTGGCAACCCATGATTGGGCCACGTGGCACCATATAATTTGTCCACAAAACTACCACTTGTCAAAATCTGATTTTCCTAAGAAACTGACACGTGTCATCACCTAACTTGCCCACGTGTCTACCATCATTTTTCCACTTCATCCCAAGATAACTAAGTTGTATGAAATTTCCACGTGTCACCCTTGCAGTGGTTCCATGTGTCACCTTGAATTTTTGACCTTTGACCAACTTTGACATGATCTTTGACTGCTTATAACTTTTGATCCGTAACTCTGTTTGATGATTCGTTTGCGTCGTGAAAAATCTGAGTTGTTCTTAACCTTCTCCAGATGATTTTTGGATCACGCTTTCTCAATGAGATATTTTTGGACCACCAAAAGCTTTCATTAATTAACTAGTAAGTGAGGGAATATTCCCCTCACTTTGTCCTTCTCAATCCACTTTTCCTTACTTCGATGTGTTCCCTTTAATCCTACTCGAAGATAATCAACATCACCCCTGCGTCAATTCCTCATCCTTCTATCCAGGATGATATATTCTTGTAACTCATCCAAGTACTCAGGTGCAAACTCATCAACTAAAGGTATTGAAACTTCCTCATCCTGGTCCATGATCATGGGAGGCTCAAAAAGTTTCAAATTCTCTTCATTCACAACTGAATAAATATGCATATAAGGTGGAAGATCTAAATGAAAATCATTAGTGTCTCTTTTCTCCAAAATAGTGAAGGGTCCATATCAGATGGGCTTGAGTTTCTTGCCTTCACCCTTCAATCATTCCTTTTTGATGTGAATCCATACCCGGTCTCCAACCTGGAACTAATGATCAACCTTGTGCTTGTCATGTCTAGATTTATACTATTCTTGACTCTTCTCCAACTATTCCCTGACTTCCTAGTGTATTTGTTGGATCCTCTGGATGAACTTGCGGGCTCTGTCCTCTGTTTGTTCTTCATTCACATCGGCATCTCTCCCATACATCAAGTCCAAAGGAACCTTTGGTAGGTACCCAAAACAAATCTCAAAAGTTGAACTCTAAGTGGATGAATGTAAATATTGATTATAAGCATATTGTACATAAGTCATATGTTCCTCCCATAACTTAGGATGTTTTTTGCAGTAGCCTCGAAGAAAAAGTACCACTGTTTTGTTTACCACCTCTGTATGTCCGCCGGTCTGTGGATGAAAAGAAGTGCTCCTCTTCAATTTGGTGTCCATCATTCTTCACAAGCTAGTCCAAAAATCCCCAAGAAATCAAGTATCTCGATTCGAGACAATGGACATGGGTAACCCAAAGTGAACCCAAACATGTTGAAAAAAGATATTATCAATTTTCTCAGCAATGATCTTCTTTTTACATGGCATCAAGATACACATCTTTTTGAACCTATCCACTACGACATACAAATAATCATGACCCCTTTTGGTCATTGGTAAACCCCCTACAAAATCCATGGAGAAACTTTCCCATGGATGGGATGGAACATGAAGTGGTGAGTATAGCACCAATTTTCTATTAGTGGGCTTACAAGTAGAACACATCACACACCCCTTTACATACTTATTTACAATTGCTTTCATTTGAGGCCAATAACAAAACCTCTACAAATGAACCATAGTTTTTCCTACCCCAAAATGTCTAGACACAAGAGAAGTATGAGCTTCTCGTATCACATGGACTCGTTCACTTGTAGGAATACATAGCTTCCCAAGATGATGAACAATTTTTCCTACAGAAAATAGTTCTCTACCTATGCACCATGGGTTAGCTTCTCATATACTTCTTTAAAATCTTCATCAATGGCATATTTTTCTACATAGCTATCATGAGATAAATAAGTATTCTTCAAAATAATAGAAGCAAAAATAGGAGGTATAGAAAGAAATGTTGCACCCATGGCATATTCGCTGGCATCTGTCTCGATCTCAATAGGCTATTGAAGATTTGACAGTGCTAATATTGGTTTAGTCCTGATATTCTCCTTAAAAATGTTGAAATATTTTTGTTTCTTTCCTTTCCACTAAAATGTTTTCTTCACACTGGTTAAGGCATGCAAAGGAGCTGCTATAAAGGAGAAGTTGGGAATGAATCTCCTCCAATACTGGACTGCACCCAAGAAGCTCTGAATCTCAATCACACTTTTTGGCTCAGGCCATTTTACAATTACTTCAATCTTGGAAGGATCAATCTTGAATTCTCCTCCTCCAACGATATGACCTAATTATACAAGTGCAGTCTTGCCAAATTCACATTTATACATTTTCACACACAACTTTTCCCTTTGCAAAGTATCCAATAATTTTTTTATATGCCTTACATGTTCATCCCAAATCTCGCTAAAAACAAGAATGTCGTCTAAATATACAATCACAAAGTCATCTAGGAAAGACATGAATACATCATTCATCACACGCATGAAAGTTGTCGAAGCATTACAAAGCCCAAATGACATAACTAACCACTCAAACAATCCATGTTTGGTTTTAAAGGTAGTCTTCCATGCATCCTATTCTACAACCCTGATTTGATGATATCCACTGTGCAAATACAACTTAGTGAAATAAATAACATTCTTTAACTGATCAAGTAAATCATCTATGCGAGGAAGAGGGGATCGTTTTTTACCGTGATTTTGTTTAAGGCCCAATAATCGACACACATTATCCATGTTCCATATTTCTTTGGCACCATCACGATCGAAGAACCACAAGGAGATGAACTGGGCCTAATGACCCCTTGATACAATAAGCCTTGTACCTGCTTCTTGATCTCTGTCATATCCACAATTGGCATCCTATACATGCCCACATTAGGAAGAGGATAATCTTGTTGAAGATGTATCTCATGTTGGATTTCCCTCTTAGGAGGTAATCCATATGGTTCCTGAAAAATATCATCATGCTTAGAAACAATATCAATTAATTCCTTTTTATGAGATGGATCACACCCTTGGAAAGCGTAGGATGTCCCGACATCTTTCTATTTGACGACCATGAGTACATATCTCTTATTAGTGGATATGCATCTTTTCATTTGCCCTGCACTAACAAGTGTTGTATTTACCCTCGTGTTGTGAGCTCTAACAATATATTCCACTCCCCCTTTAGTAAGGTGGTATTTGTTCTCATGATGAAAGAAGACTTATTTTATATCATAAATATATGGACTTCCCAACACTATGCCACATATATCAAGTGGTACAACATCCAAATCCACTTCATCAATAAACTTTGAAGCAATAGCAAATCTGACCCTACGTTTTTTGGTGACATTAAGTTTTACTTTGTCACATACCCAACCAAGGGGGTAAGGCTTTGGATGTGGTTTCGTTACAAGACCCATATTCTTGACAAGTGCTTCAGATATTAAGTTTACTTGGGAACCCAGATCAAATAATGTATCTATCTTAGTATGTTTAGATACAACTCGTATATGAAATAACTCATTCCTCTTTCATTCATCAATATGATATTCATCATTGGAACTTGAACTAGCATGAAGAGAATATTTACCTTTTACTCCAGCCGCTATGATCTTTCCTTCATCTCCCAATTTAGAACCAATATCTTGATGCATTGTAGCAACAATCTTTGTCTTCCCCTTTCCGCCAAACTGTTTTGGTTTCTTTTCTGGATGTAGTTTCCAACAATTTTCTTAATCGTGACTGCTCCTCTTGCAATGAGTGAAATATGGTTTTCCTCCTTCTCTCATTACTGTAGCTGTATTCTTGTCCTTCGTTTTAGAATTCTTGAAAGTCTTTTGTGGGAAATTAGAAGGTTTCTTCATGGGATCATCTTGAACATGTTTCCCCCAATTCTCAAGGTGAGTGGTTTGCACACAAACTTCGTCAAGACTAGTGGGGTTAAAAAAGAGCAAATTATGATGAATATAATTGTGAAGTGCATCAATATACTTCATTAAAGTTTCATAAGAATCCAAAGTAATATTCAATGCTAGAGATTTATTCCTAAATTATTCTGTGAAACTTTCTACAGACTGACCTTTTCTCTGTCTCAAAGTTTTCCATTCTATTATTTATGTATCTAAATACCCTAATGGATAGAACTACTTCCTTATCTCTGTTTTAAATTCTGACCATGAGGAAAGAAAATTACCACACTCACTTGTGTCTTGTATATTTCTCTCCCACCATACGAGAGCAATGCCTTCCAACCGAAGAGAAGCCAGTTTCACTTTAACTTCCTCTTCGTCAATATGATGAACACGACAATATACTTCAACCTGTCGGATCCAATTGTCTAACTTTTCAGGATTAGAATCAACATTAAACATGGGTAAGGAAAACTTTACATCAAGATTTAATAATGGTTTCTTAAAATAGGCTTTATGGTTAGAATGTTGAGAGTGATGAGAATGCTAAGAGGAAGAAGAACTAGAACTTGAAGGAGAAGATGGAGGCTCAAAAGGATCTCCTCCATCCCCTTGGTTTACCAAAGCATCATCATCTACATGTGATTACTTTTTATTCCCTTTCTTCTTCATCAACTTCTTGTAATCTCCATACATTCATTTGACCATTTATAACATGCGATAAAAGACCATGTGAAAGTTTTTCTATTGTTCATCATGCTTGTCTTCTTATGCCATCTTCTTCCTTTGGGATGCACGACCAACTTCAGGATAGAAAGTCTTAATAGTTCCTTCACCCTGCTTATTCTTGGCCCTAGTAAGAATTCATAATCAACAATTCAAGTCAAATACGACTTCTCTAATACCAACATGACCTTGAATATTTTCATCAGGTGACTTATTAAAGAACTATATTAAATGAGCATAAACTAAAGTACACCATAAAGAAGGAAAGAGACATAATCATGCAATATGAACACAAAGAACTTGGTAACGGAGTTCATCCCTGGTGGACTATGTCTTTGGGTCCTTCTCTCAAATGGGTAGGTATTTTTATTAACTCCATAAACGAATTGGGAAAAATACATAGGTATACCTCATTCTCGAGTTAAGCTACATAAGATTTGCTTAGATCAAAAAACTAACACCACCACTGCGCTCATAGCGTCGTTTTACCTAAACATGTATGTCTCCATGCCTCAATCCGAGTCTGACACTTTTTGGCCCAAGAGGCACCCTTGCCTCAGTTTGCATACCACTACTCCTACATTAAATGATGAATATCTCTAACTGTGTGCCAAAATCTTGAAAATCGTGCCCAATTCCATATAGATCTGTACATGCGCACTTGGTCTCACCTCTCGTGCTCTTGTGTTCTGAATGCACTGCCCGAAACCCCTTCTTATAAAAACACTCGGGTGATTATGCAGTAATGAAGAGGTTGGCATGGTGGTTATGGAGACTAAGTTTAGGTTCTTAGTTAGCGGAGTTCCTGGGATCGAATCCTGTGGACTCCGCTCTATCTGGCATATTGTTTGGTAGTTTTGCTAAATATGTCGGAATGGTTATTTATGGAAGGAGTTGTTAAAACGACGGAATATAATGCGAAAATGACACATAGTTGGATAAGCCCCTAGGCTAGAAGAAGATTGGGGTCATATGGCTAAACATGTAATCAGGGGCTATTCTGAAGGCCTAGCCCCTTTCCTTTGGCACCTAGTTCAAACCTTTAAACTTAAATGTAATTTGAACCATATAATAAACAAGGAACATCATCTGGTGTAGTGGTAGCGCGGAGTTGTGGGGCCTTTCGGATAATGAGAGGTAATGAGTTTGAATCTTGGGGATTCATATAAATTTTACACACCATCCATTGGAGGGGTGCCACATGGCATTCCATGACTGGGCCATGTGGCACCATATAATTTGTTCACAAAACTGCCACTTGTCACAATCTAATTTTCCCATGAAACTAACACATGTCATCACCTAACTTGCCCACATATCTTCCATCATTTTTCTACGTCATCCCATGCCAAATCATTTGTACGAATTGCCATGTGTCATCCTTGCAGTGGTTCCATGTGTCACCTTGACTTTTTGACCTTTGACCAAGTTTGACCTGACCTTTAGCTGCTTATAAATTTTGATCCGTAACTTCGTTTGATGATCCTTTTGCGTCGTTATAAATCTTGCGACGCACTCTTCGCGGTCATGCCCTTTTAACTGAGTTTGGGAAATTTGAATTTTTTTCCCTTTTGTTGTCTGCTGAAGCCATTTTGAGTGTTTTGATTTGCTTTTGTAAGTTCTGAGTTGTTCTTAACCTTCTTTGGATCCTTTTTGGATCAGGGGGTCTCTCCCATTTAACACTCTTCTTCTCCTAGAGTGGTTGTAACACCCCATGTTTTGAGCCCCATATTAAATAATGTATTTGTTAATTGTTGAGAGGACAGAGTGCCCAAACAATTAAAAGAGGCTAGTGTGCCTAAGAAATGTAATGTTTTGATCATTATTAATAATAAATAAATCCATGGTTGTTAGATGAACAAATAATAGTTGTAGGGGTCTATGATTCCATAAGAGAGGGGGCTTGAGGGGCTAAGAGTTTATTTCATTTTTTTTTAATTACCCATTTTGTGTAATGGGGGGAATCAATTATGTAAGCTTCTTGGGGGAAGGCCATGGAGTTCTTGATTCCCAAGAATTACATAAACCCATCCTTGGTCTGTTGGTGGGGTTGGTTCTCTCTCTCACTCTCATTCTCATTCTTGTTCTTCTTTTGGCTTCCTCACTCATGCACTCACACATTCATTCATTCATTCACATGTTCACTCACTTGCTCATTATTCACTCCTCTCATGGAGATTCCACTCCATTCATTCTTTCACCCACTCATATTTATTCCTTCGTGTCTTGGATTGGGAAAGGAAGACAAACTACTGAAGTGAAACCATGGTATTATTGGTTGTAGATATTGTTGGTGTAATCTAGCCATGAATCGAGGCCTGCATGTCTGAGATGCTTTGGCCTGTGTCCGGATTTGCTCACAACTGCGAGTTCTGAGAGTCCCATCATGGATATTCTGGACCAGCTGCACTGGAGCCCTGAAAGTATAAGGACAACCTCAAGGACTATGTGGCAGAGAAGGGAGAGGGTCCATTGATCTCTTGGGTTGTGCGGGATGGGTAGAAGAGAGATCAATACTTGGATTTTTGTGGGTGTTGGGAAGCCTGTGAGAGCTTGAGTGTTGACTAGTTTGAGAAGCCAAGTAACACTCTAGAATCATCCTTGTGGATTCATAGCCCTAGCTTAGGGGTGACATTTCTATTGATACTTGGAGCAATAATTTCTACGGTTGGGTGGAACTTCCTTGGTCTGTAGCCAGTTGGTGGTTTCTTTTATTAAAGATAAGTGCTCTCTATTATAGTATTATTTATCTGTGTATGATTTATTCTATTGTGTATTTATTTATCATTGAATTCAATATTTAGAGTATGCATTCTTGATTGTTATTGTTGTGCATGTTATTTGCTTCATTTCTTTTATGTGTAGTATCAATCTTGATCAATGCATGTGAATATTTCATGCATCCTTGTTATTTAAAGTTAGGACAAGGGTCGAATTAGTCCATAGAAGAAATATAAGTTAGTGTTCCTAACATGTCAATGGATGGGTACGTTACATATTGGTATTAGAGCTACAGGTTGAAATGTTGGGCCAAAATGGGTCAGATCCATTAGATAATATCTTGTGGTTGAGATAGAGTTAGGACCTTGAAGTCGTGAATCTTAGGAGGATTGGCATTGCAGAGTTTGTGCAGAAGCTAGAATGTCTGATATCTTTAGTAATGGATTGAAGGATCGTGACCATCCCTTTTGAATTCGGGAATGATCATCATCATGGGATCAATAGAGATCTTGACCATTGGATCGGGGGGCAGGTGAACATGGGTCGTTCGATGGAGGCGAATAGGAGGTTGGTTTAAGAATTAAGTCTTATTTGTTGGATCTAATAGATTGATCGTCAACCGTTGATCGAAGACAAGAAGAGAAGGAAGGACTTCATAATTTCATCGATTCAACGATCTTGGTAATCATGCTAGGCCTGAATTGTCGAAGGCCGGAGTCACAAAGCCCCATCAGCCGTTCAATCTGAAGGGAGGCATGGAGGGATCCCCACCATTGATTGTGGTCAGTCGACATGGACTGCTTCGGGAATTTTCACTTCAGGATTTTTAGACTTTGATGAACTATTATAACCCATAGTCCCGAAGTGTCAAAGTCTCGAAGTCCCATCGACCATTAGATGGAGGGGTGGACTTCGGGAGTATTGAGGACCATCAGATCTAACAAGGGTGGAATAATAGCGACGCTTCGGAGCTTCGGAACCTCACCACTCTATAGTTCAGTAGTTCGAGAGTATGGGGGTGGTCTGGAGTGAGAAGCGTCGAAGCCCGAAGCATATATTTAATCATAGACGTTGGTTATGGGAGGAGTGTGAGTCATCGATTTATTTCGGTGTTCCGCTATCCAGGGGGTAGCATGTGTTAGACTCGGGAAACTTCCGAAGCCCAGAGCTCCAAAGTCCTGGATTTGGTTGATGACGTGGCTTGTACCACGTGGCAGAGGGGCATGTGGGGACACATGTCACCCAGATTCAACACCTTTTAGACCCTGATCTCTATGTTTTTGAGTAACACATGGCACACGTGCCATGGTTCCACATCACCTTGGGTGATGTCAGCGTGTTGTGTCAGCTCCAGGAGTATGTGACTTTAGGAGTTTCCAAGTTTCTACTAGGGAAAAGTGTCGAAGCTTGAAGTCATGAAGGCATGTATCCCATCGATCTAGGATTTCTTTGGGACCTTTCTCGACTGTTGGATTAAGAAGTGGAGGAGAAGGGTAAATACTTTGATGTATTGTCACTACGGGGGAGTTGAGTGGCACTGGAGATGAACGTTCTAGAGCCCCAGAGTGTTGAATTTCCAAATTGGTTGAGAACTATTTGTCTCAACGCTTGATTAAGTCACAAGCATCGATTTCCATCGAAGACTCCAGCTGGGGGGAGGGGCCATCCATTCAGTGGGAGATCAAGTCTTGACCGTCTGATCCTTGTTGGTGGAGTTAGTGAAGACTTCGATGAAGTGTATCTCAAGAAGGCATTGGAAGTTGACAACAGAGAACAACCGAAGGTCGAGGCTAGGCGGACTTGGTCCCTATGTGGGTCTCAAAATGAGGTAAAAAGGGCCTAGGTGGTAACCCATCCCTCGATTATGTGGTTCACACAAGCCCCCATGTGAAAGGACACATAGAGAGGTGTTAAGAAAGGATTAAGCCTGTGGTTTAGAACCATGGTCACATGAGAGATGGTTTGAATGAAGTGTCTGTATAGAATTGAATTATGTATCAACTAAAGGATAACATGACACTTTTATGTCATGGAGAATGAGGATATATTCTTCATGAATTGAGAATAAAAAGGAATTGTATCATTGTTTGACAAATTTCTTTTATATTCATAATTCTAACAAAATGGTGGCTTGCACATTTTTCATAATTAGGGGTTTAAACATATCAGCTCATAATGCGTATTCGATAAATGGAAGAAAGTGAGGGAGCCTCCAACCATGATAAAGAGGCCTAAGGTCAGAATATCAAAGTTGGTAATGTAGAGACATAATCAAACAGACATGAGGGCCGAGGGGAGAAAGAAACATTGATAGAAACCATGGGAAGCCTGAAAATAGAAGTGTAGAGCTACAAGGAAGACAATGAGAGGTTGATGAGAGAGAAAAGTCAGATAAATTCCCGAGTGCTATAGAGCTTAAATCAGTTGTAGAGACAAACAAATAATGGCTCAAAGAAAGAGGAAGAAGGAAGGTATCATGAAAAAGAGATAACCATAGTAAGGTTGGTTATTCAATAAGTGCTAGCATAACTCATAGAAACCACTCACCTCCTTACTCAGCAAGAAGGTCTTATGCATATGAAGACGCCATAAGTAGTCCAGAGGTGTCTCCTGTTAGGCACCAAAGAAGAAGGCATGAATTGGACAGTTTGCAAGGAGAGCTCATAAATCTTAAGCCACCATCCTTTGATGGTGAAAGAGAGAGGGAAGATGATGTTGAAGCATGGTTTCTTGGAATCAAGAGATATTTCCAATTGCATAACTATTCATCAAACCTAGAAGCCAAAATTTCCACCTACCATTTACATGGGAAAGTTGCTATGTGGTGGGATTAACTGAAGAAAGTGGAACATATGAATGAGAATAGGATCACTTGGAAGAAATTCAAGAAGTATTTCCAGAAGGAGTACCTCTCAGAGAATTTATATGACAAGAAAATGCAAGATTTCTTTGAACTTAGGCTGGGAAGCATGACTATGGCAGAATATGAGAAGAATTTATTGGGGTTTATAACGTATGTTGGTTTCATAAATGGTGAGAAGGTGAAAATACATAGGTTTTTGAGTGGGCTCCAACCTTTTATAAACAAAATATTTGGTATGATGAGCCCAAGACCTTGACTGAGGCCATCAAGAAATATAAGTACCTGTATGAGCAAGGCTAGGGAAGAGAACCCATGTAGAAGTCTTTGAAGGATACGAATAAGGATAAGTTTGATCAGAGGAAGAAGGGATTCAAACCTCCTTTAAATAGAAATGAACCTAATAAAAATCATCAAGATCAATATGCCAAGGATGAATCCAAGAAAGAATACTCCTTGGGAAAAAGGGGAAGACCACCAATCCAATGTTGGGGGTGCAAGGAAGATCACATGTACAAGGATTTCCCCCATAGAAAGGACATAGTGAAGACTGTGCATAACATCGAATAGGCTACAACACTCGAAGACATGAGAAGGATTTATGCAGCCTTAGATGATCAACAAGCATAATACCAATCCAACATGATGCAGGTGGAAGGTAAGATCATAAATCATCCTTTTTCTATTTTAATTTATTCAAGAGAAAGTCATTGTTACATTGATCCTAAAATAGTGGATGGATTACATTTAGAGAAAAGTAAGCTTGGGAAGTCAAGTTTGGTTCGGCTAGCCACTGGAACTGAACAAAGAATCCATGATATGGTAAAAGGTTGTTCCATAAGTCTTAATGGTGTGAATACTAGTGCTTATCTAAATAGCATACCATTGGGGTCTTATGATATTCTAATTGGAATGGGTTGGTTCGACGAACATCATGTTGTCCTAGATTGTCATAGAAAAACATTTACATGTCTTGATGGAGATGGAAAATGGAGCACTGTGAAAGGAGTTCCAAGACCCATCTCTATAAGATATATTTCATATTTAAAACTAAAGAGATGTCTTAGAAAAGGATTTCAATTGTATGCAACCCATGTAGATGAGCTAGAAAAGACAAAGGGACCAAGCCTTGAAGATTTTCAGTACTACAAGAATTTGAAGATGTATTCCAAGAAATAACAGGGTTTCCACCAAAAAGTGAGATAGATTTATCTATTTATTTAGTGTCGAGAGTTTCCCTAGTGTTAAAAACAGCTTACCGAATGAGTACACCATAGTTAAAAGAATTAAAAATGCAGTTGGAGGAATTGTTGAAGAAAGGGTACATACACCCAAGTGTTCCACCTTGGGGAGCACCAATACTCTTTGTCAAAAATAAATATGGGACCTTGAGGCTATGTATTGACTTTCAACATCTAAATAAGTCCAATGTGAAGAACAAGTATCCTCTACCCAGAATTGATGACCTCTTTGATCAGCTAAGAGGAGAAAAGATATTTTCAAAGACAGACTTGGGATCAGGATACCATCAGGTAAGAATCAAGGAAGAAGACATCCATAAGACAACCTTTAGAAACAGATATGGGAATTATGAATTTGTAGTGGTTCCATTTGGAATGACCAATGCGCCAACTGTCTTTATGTGCTTAATGAATGGCATATTCAGAAATTATTTGGATAAGTTTGTCATAGTATTCCTGGATGACATACTTGTCTATTCCAAGTTTGAAGAGGAACGTGAACATCACCTCAGACTAGTATTGCAAGTGTTGAGAGAACATCAGTTGTATGCCAAGTTGAGAAAGTGTTATTTTTACCAAGAACAGATGCATTACTTGGGAAACATTATTTCAAAACAAGGCATAGCAGTGGATCCATAGAATATCGAAGACATTAGAGGATGGACAACACCCAAGAATTTTCTAGAAATCAAATATTTTATGGGGTTACCTGGTTACTACAGAAGATTCATTGTAGGGTTCTCTAAGATTTCTCATCCCATCACTTCTTTGAAAAAGAAGGGAATGAAATTTAAGTGGACATATGAGTGTGAAGAGAATTTTAATATGTTGAAGGAATTACTTACTAGTGCACCTGTGTTAAAGATTGTTGACCCAAATGAAAGTTTTTTGGTATGCACAGATGCATGTAAGGAAGGGCTTGGTGGATTCCTCACTCAAAATGAACATGTCATCAATTATGAGTCCATAAATCTTAAGGAACATGAGAGGAACTATGCCACACATGACTTGGAGCTTGCTACCATTATTCATGCATGGAATATGTGGAGGCATTATATCATGGGAAAGAGATTTGAATTAAGGGCAGACCACAGTGGTTTGAAGTATCTTTTTGAACAACCAATTTTGAATGTCAGGAAAACAATATGGTTGGAATGTTTAAGTGAATATGACTTTGATATCAAGCATATCAAAGGAAAATAAAATAAAGTTGTTAATGCACTTAGTAGAAGAGTACATCTCATGCATGCTATAAATGTTAGTATGCATCAGTCAGACTTGAAGAGAAATATATTGGATGCAGTTGTTATAGATCAAAATTACCTATAGGTAAAGAAAATCTTATAGCAAGGAGATGTACAATAGAAAATTAAAGGGTATGAATGAAGGAATATGGATTACTTATGCATAAAAATAGAATTTGTGTTCCTAGTTCCAGAGAACTTAGGAATGTGTTATTAAAAGAAATGCATAATGTTCCATATGTCAGACATCCTAGTTACCAAAACAAAACTACATCAGTAAGAAGCCAATTCTTTTGGCCATGTATGAAAAAATATGTTTTTGATTACATCGCCATATGTATGGAATGTCAGAAAGTGAAGGTTGAGCATAGGAACCCAACATGTTTTCTACAACCACTACCAATTCCAGAGAAGAAATGGGAAGTGATAACCATTGAATTTATAACTAAATTTCCCAGGAAAACAAGACATCATGATTCAATCATGGTAGTGGTTGACATCTTAACAAAGGATTTTCATTTTGTTCCTATAAGAAAAACACATACAACAAATAATATTGCATAAATTTACACGAGGGAGATTGCTAGGTTGCATGGGATACCTAGGACAATTGTCTCGGACAGAGACACAAAGTTTAATTCAAATTTATGGAAGGGATTATTTAAATGATTTGGTACAAATATGAACTTTATCACAACATACCATCCTCAATCAGATGGGAAAATAGAGAGGGTCAACCAAGTAATTGAAGACATGTTGAGAATGTATGTGATGGATAAGCAATCTAAGTGGGAAGATTACTTGCACTTGGTTGAGTTTTCCTATAATAATGGCTATCAAGCTTCATTGAAAATGATCCCATTTGAAGCTTTGTACGGTAGGAAATGCAATACTCCAGTGAGCTGGGACAACACAATAGATAGAGTGGTACTTGGGCTAGAGTTTCTCAAGGATATGGAAGACTAGATAGTTAAGATTAAGTAGAATTTAAAGGTAGCTCAGGATAGACAAAAAGTTTATGCAGATACGAATAAGACAACAAGAGAATTTAAAGTGGGGAATCATGTGATTTTGAAAGTAAATCCCAAGAAGATCTCTTTGAAGTTGGGTAGTTGTACAAATATGGCAGCCAAATTCTATGGACCATTTGAGATATTGGACATAATAGGGTCAGTTGCATACATGCTTGCATTGCCTGCTTCCATGAATGTGCATAATGTATTTCATGTCTCTTTTCTAAATAAATATGTACATGATCCTAACCATGTTATTGATTGGCATCTGATTTAGGTAGAGACAGAGGGATACTTTCAGGTCCAGCCAGTGCAAATATTGGATAGAAAAGTCAAAATTCTCCATAATCAAGCTATAGAGCTGGTAAACATTCACTGGACCTGCTACAGTTCTGAACATGCTACCTGGGATCATGAAGATCCCATGTGGACAGAGTACCCACGTATTTTTGAATAAATTTTGGAATTTTATTCTTTTTTTGTATATGCACTCAAGACAATGCCAAAAAAAAGGGGTAGGGGATGTAACAGCCCGGGTTTTGAGCCCCATATTAAATAATGTATTTGTTAATTGCTAAGAGGCCAAAGTGCCCAAACAATTAAAAGAGGTTAGTGTGCCTGAGAAATGTAATGCTTTGATCATTATTAATAATAAATACATCGTTGGCTTCTAGACGGATAAGGAATAGAGTTATAGGGGGCTATGATTCCACAAGAGAGGGGACTTGAGGGGATACGTGTTTATTTCATTTTTTTTAATTAACCATTTTGTATAATGGGGGAAATCAGTTACATGATATTCTTGGGGGAAGGACATGAGGTTCTTGATTCCAAAGAATTACATAAGTGTTTCCCTATTCTATTGGGTGGGTTCGTTCTCTCTCTCACTCTCATGCTTGTTCTTGTTATTTTTCCAGTTTCCTCACTCACGCACTCACACATTCATTCGTTCACTCGTTCACTCACTTGCTCACTGTTCACCCCTCTCGTGGAGATTCCACTCCATTCATTCTTTCACCCACTCATATTCCTACCTTCGTGTCTTGGGTCAGGAAAGGAATACAAATTGCTAAAGTGAAACTATGGTATTATTGGTTGTAGATATTGTTGGTTTAATCTAGCCATGAATTGAGGCCTGCATGTCTGAGATTATTTTTCCTGTGTCCAAATTTTCTCACAGTTGTGAGTCCTAAGAGTCCCAACATTAAGATTCTGGACCAGCTGCACTAGATCCCTGGAAGGAGAAGGACAATCTTAGGGATTGTGTGGAAGAGAACGGAGAGGGTCCATTCTCTTGGGTTATGTAAGATGGGTAGAAGAGAGTTGGGTACTTGGATTGTTGTGGGTGTTGGGAAGCCTACGAGGGATTGAGTGTTGACTGGTTTGGGAAGCCGAGTAACACTCTCAAACTGTCCTTGTGGATTCATAGCCCTGGCTAGGGGGTGACATTGTTGTTGAGAATTGGAACAACAATGTCTATGGTTGGGTGGAACGTCCTTGGTTTGCAGCCAGTCAGTGTTTTATTTTATTAAATATAAGTGCTCTTTGTTATAGTATTATTTATCTATGTATGATTTATTTTGTTGTGTATTTATTTATCGTTGAATTCAATATTTAGAGTATGCATGCTGGTCGTTTATTGTTGTGGATGTCGTATGCTTCATTTATTTTATGTGTAGCATCAATATTGATCAATTCATGTGAATATTTCATGCATCCTTATTATTTAAAGTTAGTACAAGGGTCAAATTAGTCCAGATAAGGACTGGAAGTTAGTGTGCCCAGCTTGTGGGTGGTTGGGTACGTTACAGTGGTCAATGCTGGATTGACCATGATGTAGATCCAATGGTCAGGGAATAACCTAAAGCATCCTTGGATCTATAGTTCTCGTCACTTTGAAACTTCGGCGTTTGGGGGTTTCTCCCATTTAACACTCCCTTTCTTATGGAGTAGAAATTCGACAAAGTTCTATATGCCAATCCTTCCACTATTTGATCAGACGGTTGGGAGAGGTTCTCAATGTACTTCCCAAATAAATGGCTCACAACTCTAGCTCAAAGGTCCCTAGGTCTCATTGTTAGGCCACTCCTAAAGGGTTACATGTCAACCCGAAACATGCTTGCAAGATGTGTGGCACATGCCTTAGGTCACCAACATCTATTTACTTTGTCACAAGGTTGCCACACATGGAATCATCATTACTCGACACGTGGACCCCCATGTTCTCTCAGCATGATATGCACATCCCCACGATCAAACGATTGAGAGGGATCCCAAAGGATCCTTAGATCGACGGTCCACATTACTTTGCGACTCCGACATTCAAGGGTTTTGGCGTTATAACATTGTTTTTCTCCCGATGTGGTCAACGTCGGACTAGCCAAGACATAGATCCAACGATAAGGGGAGATCCCAAATACCCTCAAATATATGACTCATGTTACTATGCGTCTGAGAAGTAGATCAAGGTTTAACAAAGGGATGAATCCTACGATAATGAGAAAATGACCTCCAGCTGTCGATCAACCATCAAGTTACTGGTTCGACAAATCACCTTCAGTGCATTTCGACATTGCAATGTTCATTCACCCTGGAGCTTCGGACTCTCGGAGTCCCGAATAACTTAGCTCCTTTTTGGGTGTAGAGAAGGGTTCCATGGACCTAGTCCTATGGAACTTTGTCAAGCTCCAGAGGCTACACTCATAACTCCTAGCCAAGATTTGGTTAAGTCTGTGGGCATGAACATGTGGTCTCTTGGACGACTAGTTTGAAGGAAGTGCCTTCCATTCACATAACTTAAGTTCTAAAATAGGGAAAGGTATTTTTTAGGGATCAACGGGACTGTGGAAGTCTCGTAGATTCTGCCCTGACTCTAGAAATGTGAATTTGATCCCTAGGAAAATCACCTTGAGTGTTTTTCCAACCATCCTAGAGGCCAACTTTTCATCTTACAACCATTCAAATGAAACAGTTTACAGAAGAAGAGTAAGTACTATTACGATCAATTTCATGCGAGGCACAATTTATCACAATTACAGACATTCAAATCATGCATTTCAATTCTAGTACATAGTGCATATGAAATACTTATCCATTAAAATCAATCACTAACCAACTGAATGTGGGTTTTCTCCTTTACACCCAATCGTAGGCTCAAAGTAATTCATTCTTAGTGCTCTGGACACCCATGTGCCAAGCCATGATATCACTAGGGAACTTTTGCAATTTCTTAGAAATCCTTTCTCTGTCATAGCCTCTGCAAGGTTTATCAGATGCTCCCTTAGCATAAAGCTTGTGACCCTCTCCTCGGGTCATGTTCTCTTCAATTTCTCTGAGATCCTTTCTCGTGTTCTCTCCAGTAACAATAACATCTTAATATTCCAGTTCTTCTTCTCAGTTGTAGAGTTTCACATGCTCTCCTCTTTTTTTTTGGGAATGGTATTCTCTTCCACGCCCTCCCCTTTTTCCCTAGGGAGGTTCTGGACCTATCTTGTCCCTTCTGTCAGAAGGAACTCGGGTCAATCTGGGCCTGCAGAAAAACTATACTCTGTGGTACTTCGGGCTGACAATTTTCTCTCTCCTTAGCAAGACTCTCCATGCTTCCATTCATTAGGGTAGTTTATTTTTCAACCACCAATCCTTCTTTCATGAAATGATTTTTCTTTGGGATCAGGATGAGGCTTATTATTTCAGCAAGGAGAATTTGGGTCATTTTGACATAATGAACCCTCTTTACATTTTCCTCACTCTTTCCTCTAGTGATATCATGACTAGTACCTCAAGGCTTCACCCCCACAGTCAGTTATTGGAAATCTAAACAATAATACATTTACATTGTTCACATGCCATAGCACGGTAATCATAATTAAGGATTAATTACAAGCTGGGAGAAACAGGGGTGTTACACCCACAAGGCCCCCACAAGTTTTCTTGGTAGCATCACATGAGGCACCGCTAGTTGCCCAGTTTTTTTCCAGTGACATTGAAGTAAAGTTTGATGAAGATGTTATATTTTGATGTTGAACCCAATGAATGGTTTGTTGGTTTATGATCATATGAACTAGGTTGTTACATGATTAAATCTATGCTTTCTATGTGTTTTATATTGGTGGTTATGGTATATGCTTAATGCATATCTTGGATGGTTTGGAACATTCTTAAGGCATGTTTTTGGCACATGGTTTGAGGTGTATCTTGGATAGTTTGGGAATATGATTTGAGGTATGTTTTTGGTACATGGTTTATAGTTTATCATGAATGTTATGGCACTTGCTTGAGGCACATTTTGGCACATGGTTTATTGCACATCTTGGTAATATTGGGCATATGTTTTGAGAGATGCTCTTGGTGATTTTGGCATATGGTTATGTGCATGGATATAGTTTGATGATGATGGTATATCAGTACCAGTGACAATTAAAGTGACAGATTGATTATTATTGGCAGTGACATGTTGATTATTAGTGATAGGTTGAGTCTCCATTTATATTTCAGGAATGAAGGAAGGGGCAAGGAAAGGGGGTTGAATCTTTCTTCCAGTTGGTGTTGGATAGTATAGAGAGTTGTATCTTCATTTGAGTTGGTTCTCATAAGCTAGGGGGTTGTAGCCTCCTTCCAGTTGGAGCTGGATAATTTGGGGAGTTGTAGCTTCCTTCATGTTGGATCCTGTAAACATGGGGTTGGAGCCTCATTCCAATTAGTGTTGGATAATTTTCGAAGTTTATTTTTCCTATGAATGTAATATTCTGAAATATAAGAAAGCATTTTGCAGTTTTCTCCCATTTGTGTTTCCATGTAAAATTGTTGTGTATTGTGCATCTGTGGTTATGTGTTATTTAATGGCATTGTTCATAATATATTGAATGAAATCATAAATGATAAACTATTGATTAATTGATGTTTACATATTCTAGTTAAAAGTGATAAAAATTGCATAATATTGATTCACCCCCACCCCCCCTCTCAGTATTCCAACACTCTGCCCATCAGTTTTCAAGTATTGAATGGAAGAGATGTAGGTGTTTTCCCTATGAAAGTTGATAGCAAGGAAAATCATAACTACAATGCAACAACCAAGAAAATGGAAATTAGTGCTTGAAATCAATTCTTGAAAAACCTAAGGCTAGGAAGATTTGTTGTTTTATATGAAGCTGATAATGGAAGCACTAAGAAAGGGAAGGAGACCTAAAAATCTAATTAAAAGTGTCATTGCTTATAATCTTCATTATATGTGCTCTTAATCTACATTGCTAGAGTTTATATTGTTCTCATTTCTTTCTTGTGTAGATATGATATGATTTTCAAGGGTTTTGCAGGTTTACCTTTTATTTAGGCATGGGACAAAGAGATATTTTAGGCATATGCAAATATTGGAAGAACTACCAAATTTTCACATACAATCAAATGGATGGTAGCATAAATTAACTAATACACTCCTTGTAAGGGTTAAGGGATCTAAAAAAACACTACATTCATGCACCATCATGTTAGTAGGAGGTAGCAATGTTTGGTTGTTTCCCCCACTGACATACGGATCATGGTATATTGGAGTTTATATGTTGTTGTGGGTCAATTCTCCCAACCAATGTGGGATGGTAATTTTTGTATATATAGGTATTTATGTCGTAAAAAAATTATGATATGCATATATTTTATGTGTATCCAACTTAGTAATTGGAATTTTTAGAAATGCACATGGAAAGAGAACTATACAATACTCCTAATGAGAGATTTTTTATTTTTTCATAGAGGAAGGGGGGATACCAAAGAACAAGAATACTCACACCACAACCAATCAACCATTATCATAAAAGAGTATTAATTATGAAAATTTAAACACCATCCCAGTAGTAATGATTTCAAAAACAAGTCATTGAAAATATACCAAATATCTCTCTAAAAATGAACTTGTGAACTACTAAATTGAAAAAACAACATTCCAAACACATGACATGAATCTCAATGAGATCAATGGGATCGTCTATCTATCTAATTAGTTGATAAAATATGTAGTCATTATACATTTTCATGCACTTGATTGTCTTTAAGGGGAGGCCCCCAAGTATTTATAAGCAATATTGCCTGAGGCACAATGGAGTAAGTTAAAAAGTGGATAAATTCCACTATTTTTCTATTCAAAATTTTCTCTAAATATAGTAGTAATTTTATGGGAAGTTATAGTTCCACCTAATTGATGGGAACTTTCATAATGGAACTTTTTTCTTAAGGTTTTATCCCATTTTTAAAATAACTGCATCATTGGAATTTCAAAAAACAATGTGGATAAAGATAGACTTTACCTCCCAAAAAAATATAAACTCACTAAAATTGAGTTTATCCACTTTTTTACTCACTACAAAGCACAATAACTTAAATTGCATACATTAATTCATATAATAATGTATGGAAAAAAAATGTTGTTACAAGGTTACATAAAAGTCACACAATGTGGGTACGTGCTAGAAATATCACCTCCATTTCCCAAGGAATATGTAAAAGTCACACGATGTGGGCATATGCTAGAAATATCACCTCCACTGGCTAGGGAATATCTTGTTAGAAATCCTGCATTCAGGTGACACGACAAAAATGAGGGCCAAATCTATAAATTGTCCCTAATCTATGGAAAGTTCCCTTCTTTTGGATTGTTTCTCTGCCTTGTGCTCACTAAACAAGGTGCATTACTAGGTTAGTCCAACTCAAACTAAGCAGGGCATGCTAATTGTGCTCAACACTACATATAATTTAACGATGCTTCATTTGTGAAGCTTCACTCAACATTGTTTAGAGTTTATCCTTGAATTGAAATCTTGAGCAATGTGGCAATGGCGTCAATGTTGGGCATCTTAATAATATTTTGGTGTTACTCCTAGGTGCATTATTGCACTATTAGCCACAAATTCAATGAGGAAAGCATAGGAAATATGTAAATAGCCTACCAAGAACACTTGTCCTAATGCAACTCATGACCATCCTTGGTATTCCATCACAACTAATTTTGCAACCAAGAGGTAGCATAGTACACAAGCTTCTACACTAGCATTGTCTATAATGTCTATGAGGGTAGTGCTCAACAATGTGCAAGGTGAATGGATGGTCAATGTGTACATAGTGGTAGTGCTAGAAAGTTGGTGTTTTTGGGTGGGATATGGTGTAACTAACAATGGTTCTATTTGAATACATTGGTAAAGGTGTGATCAAGCATGAGAGAATTGATGTATTGGACATGCATATTGGAAGGCCCCTAGGGAAAGTTGGGGACCAACACATCATCCAAAATGTCATCGAGTTAAGGGAGGAAGGAACATGTTGGATTTATCCTTTGATAGGTATGTTTTCGATGTTGAGGAGTTCATCATCTTATATCCATTGGGTGTCGAAGAGTTTGTCATCTCATATCTATTGGATGTTAGGAGGATCAAGAAGGTTTCAAAACCTTAAACTTAATCATAATTCTAGATGTCCAAAATGGGGTGAAAGGGTTCACTTTTTCATCATTGGTTCCAAAGTATGAGCAAGAGTTTTGATGAGATACTAACAAACAAAATAAAGTGAATCATATTGTAAAGGATTCTACATAGAGACAGAATCATATTGTAAAGGATTATACAGAGAGATGGATACATATTGTATGATAGCTTCACATTAAGCTTGGAAAACTTTGTAATTTGTATTTTAATATCCATAGTATAAGAGGATGAAAGGTACAATCCTTCATTATTGGTTTTCCCATATGGGTTTCAAGGGTAAATATGTGTGTTCCATTGTGTGGTTTTTCTATAGTAGTCTATTTAATATTCCATAATAGTTAAAGCTCCAAATGGTGTGTTTGCATTTATGTTAAAGCAATAAAAATACAAAAAAGATAGTCATACAGTGGAGCATACATTCATTGTAGTCGCTTTAATTTTAGATATTTTTTGGTGAGTTAATTATTGGAATATCCAAGGTAGGTTTACATAGCACCATCAATTTTAGAATTTGGTGCATTCGCTAAGATGGCTCGATAGGGCTACATTGTGTTGATGGATCAAGCCTCCATCTATGATGATTGAAATTATCGTGGGAAACATTGGGAGGTGTAATAACCTATGGCATCATGGTATAGCTCTATATTAGTTGCTTGGTGTTGAATTTTCACTAGGATAGGCTCAAGAATGAAGTTTATTCCAATTTTAGCATTTTAATTGAAACATAGACAATTGTAGTTACACCATAAAAAAATTGTTGTAGTAACCAAGATCACAAGAAGAAATACCATGCAAAAGTACACAAGAAGTATCCTGGGAAACCCTTATCAACAAGGGAAGAAAACCCATCCAATCCTTTGCTATATTCTTCACGAGAAAGACCTCCCACACCACAAACCTAGCACACAAAAGGGTGCTAACAAAACCTATATGGCTAGTGCCCAAGAGAGGTGCGTATTTCAGCCCTAGAACTTGTACTTGATGAAATTTCCAAAATCACATGTGTGTTGTGTTTCCTCAATGGGGAAATCACCTTTATTTATATTAAAATGGACACATTAAAAGTGGTGTCTATTGGCACAACAAGGCCGACCTAAATAACTCATAATATAATTAATAATTACCATATTAATTATATTTTACATTAATTATCATTAACTTTATGGTGGGGTCAACCTGTACCCTCTACATCACAATTAGGGTTACAAGTAAGTATAACTCTTAGAAAATATAGCAAGGGATATCACAAACCCACTAGTTCTTAGCCACTAGGGGCACGTCCACCTGTGCTCAGCCACAGGGACATCCAATTCAACGGATCTCTATCTCACTGCTTCTCACAAGAAAATCATTAGGACACACACTCACTAGTGCTCAGCCACTAGGATCATGTCCTCATGTGATCATCCATAGGGAATTCCTACTCAACAGATCTCTATCTCACTCAGTCTCACATGAGAATCATTTGGAGTATCACATCATCTAAACTATCTACACAGAGGAGAAAAATAAACCCATCACTTGGGCTCCTTCACCCATCACAGGGGTACACATCGTTTCATCTCAAACGACACACCCATCTCATGGGAATCTTCCCTTCTTAGGGGAACACATTGTTTCATATCCGTCTCAGAGAGAGCGACATACAAAACTCATGGGCATATTCCCTACACAAGGGAACACAACGCTCCATCTCCATCTCAGAGAGGAACTACACACACATATCATGGGCACACCCAACTCATGGGCTCTCTCTCAGGATGACTCACCCAGTATATATCTTGGAGGATGTCTCACGTAGTTGTAATCATCAAAACTCCCTCTCATATAGGGAGGCATTCTCCACCAAGCCAAGTCTCTCATGGAAGTACTTGAACTTCGTCCTGGCTGTAATCATCAACACTCCCTCTCATCTAGGGAGGTATTGTTGTTGGCCCTCGACCAATTTTTGGAGAACCTTGGTCATGTTTGACCATTTTTGGGACTTCGAAAGGTTGGTCGAAGACAGGACACCTAGGCGAAGTGAAGATCGTGGGATCTCGCCCCCTTTTGTGGGATTTTTGGGGATTAGGGTTTATGTAACAGGTATGGGATGTCAGCCCATGGTTTAACCATGTTTAGGCCCCTTTTGTAATATATAAATAAGTATCTAGGAGATGTAAGAAGGAGTCAGTTGTAAGCCAGTGTGATAAGTGCAAATAGTTGTGAATGCTTTGTGCATATTGTGTGTTGAGAACTTGTAGAGCTAAGTGCAAGTGATTGCAAGAAGGTTATGTGTTTTACTAAACTCAGGGAAGGAGGATCTGGAAAGGTGCGCGTAGATCTCCTGTCCTATTCGGAGTGGGTTCTGCGGCTCTGTGCATGTAAGAAGATCGAAAGAAGATAATAAAGAAGAAGAAGAGTTGGTGGATGTAGCCCCACACTGGGGTGAACCACGTACATCCTATGTTGTGATTGATTTGTGCTATTGATGTGATTTATGCTTAGTGTTGAATCTTTATATATGTTAGATGCATATGATGTAGTAGCTTAGTGCTTAATAATGTGAATGCATACTATATATGTTTGATGCTATGTGCTAAATGATTAACTATGCTTGGATCTTATGGAATACTGTGTTTTTCTGTAATTAGGGTTTGAATCTATGATGTGAATAAGGGTAAAATCTAATGAATGTAACTGCTAAGTGCTCTGTTAATTATTGTGATCACAGATCTATGTCCCAGCTAGGTTGTAGACACTTGAGTCATACAACCCCCTTGCCTCTACCTTGAGTGAGAATTCATCTGCTTCGCAGGTGTTTCCTAAAGGGCCAGTAGTTAGGGTTTTGTTGGTGCATTGTTGAAGCGTTGAACCCTGGGTCTTCCCCTGTGCCAACAAATGGTTGCATTGTCGGGACCTGAAACTGTGATTGTTGGGAACTGAGGAAAAGAGAAATATTTTTGCGTAGATCTGTTGCTATAGTGAAAAGTACTCTACTTGACTTATGAAGCTCCATGCCAAGAATTGAAGTCCTATCTGAAGAAAAGAGGTAATATCTTAAATATTGGTGCTATGATAAAGGTAAGATAAGTGGAAATTTTTGTTTTGAAAGACTGGATCTAGGTATGTTTGATAGATTTCATCCTAGTCTGAAAACTAGGGCAGAGCTAGAATAAAGAAGATATGATATGAATAGATCTGATAGAAATAGTGAAAGATATGTTATTCCTATGCATAGAAAGAATTTTTGTACTAACAAGTGGATGTAGGATCTTAGAAATAATTTTTTCCAGGTCTATCACTGCAATCCCAGTGCGCAGTATAGGAAAGGTTGGGGATCGTTTAAGAGAAAGAGAGGATTGACTCTTTGTTATAGTTGCAAAAGACCAGGACATCTTGCTAAGGAATTCCCTGGTAGAGGTCCTACTTGCCTTTGTTGTAAGGCTACTAGACATGAAGTTTTAGATTTCCCTAGAATGATTGCTAAAGTTGAAAATATGAACATGAGACAAGAAAACCATGAGGAAGGTCAAGAGACTAAGAAGATGCCAAAGAAACAGAAATAATTCGAGGCTATATTATTGCAGATGAAAGAAACATTAAATGATCACAGAGACATCAGTTTATCAGATATCTTAAAAGAGAAAAAGTGCGTAGAAACAAGAATAGGAGACTTCGACATAAACTGTGTATTGGACACAGAAACACAGTTGAACATCATGACAGAAAGTACTTTTGAAATCTTAGGAAACCCTGCTATGATTCCTTCATTGGGAGGAATAAGATTGTTTAAAGGAAATATGATAACCCTATGTGGAAGAGTTACTCATGCACCTATGAGTGCTCATAGAACATCGACAGAAGAAGGATTCGAGGTCATTAATTTTGTTGAGAACAATGCCCATTTTTCACTTTTGTTAGGAAGGAATTGGATTGAGACAGATCAGATATGAAGGAAAGAAGAAGAGGAAACTATAGAACAGAAAAAGCAAGAATTAAGGGATTTCATGGCTACAAGAATAACACGCTTAATAGAAGAACAAGAGGACAGGTCGAAGCAAATGAGGGCTGGAGACTTAGCTGTTGAAGTTGAAAGAACACAATATGGCTTAAATAACCTATCCATGCAAGAGAGTAGAGAACCTACAACAGAATCAGTAAAAGAAAAAGTATTACCCTCGAACCCTGTGAAAGATCCTCAACAGTGCGAAGTTTCTATACTATGAGTAGATAAAAACAAGAATGGAAAGAGGAATCCATAGATGCAGATCAAAGGGAAGAAAGAAAGAAATCTCAGTAAGAAGAAAGCAAAGCTATAAAAACTATAGGAGGTTCCAGAGAGGACTTCGCAGAAGGAAAGTTTGCAGAACTTGAACGTTGCCGGAATAGCAGAATAGCACCAACTGGAACTTCACCACGAAGAATAAATATGACCGTTGGAGGCATCCAAACCGTTATAAAAACGCTCCAGAATGGCTAGAAACGCAGTTATTGCCGGAACGTTCGCCATTGGACCGTTGGAACTGTGCCATAACGGATGGAATTGTATTGATTAAGGAATTCCTGCCCATTGGAGGAGTTCGTTAAGATGTTGTCTATTTAACTCATCAAATTTTTCACCGAGGACACTTTCGCAAATTGTGATTATCTGAGCCCATAGAGAACTGATTTCTTTTGTGCAATGCTTATTGAGGCCTCACCACCCGTTCTTCTTACCTTGAGCATTTGTCCACCTATTCGAGATATCTGATCTCGAGCGTGTATGTCAAGCAACCTTAACGCAATAGAAAATTATGTTGAGGAGATCCTAATAGACCTTATGGCTAAGAAGTTCATGTTTGCAGGAGCATAGCCCTCATTGACGAGAGGATTGCAAGCCTCCCAATCGACTACACATCGATCTAGGCCATCCTGAACTGCGATAGAGAAATGGAGCAAGCATCATGATGACTTGGAAAACGTGAAGATCATCCCATCAATCGTACCCGACTATATCCTGCCTCTAGCTAGAATGGTTAGTCATGATAGCGTCCCAAGGGACTTTGATTATACACTAATCACTGCATACCTCCCGAAGGAGATACACACAGTTGGACTTAAAATAGGGTAGATTATGACGCTAAATATCAATGACTTCAACTTGGGAGACTGCAAGAATTATGCAATGCTCACCCCACATAAGTATTTGACAAAGACAATGGGGAAGAAGTCAAAGATAGTCCCACAGGCATGGACCATGGACATCGCAAGATCAACAATCCTTAAAGTGATGAAGATACCACACTTTGGCAGACATCGAGAGGTTAACGTGTGTGTTAAAATCCTCCTGTCATGCTACCATGGTGGTTACCAGTGGTTGGATCGACACATCACCGTAGATCCAACGTTGATCCATCGGATCATCGGATTGAGCATGCAAGGACCCGACCCTCAAGATTTTTACCCAGGGAAGGTTGCAGATTGTGCCCTGGCACAGTGCATAAAATAAACTTATGGCGATGTGGAGAAAGGGAAGTGGGGCTACAAGGTAGCCTCCATCCAAAATGGCGTAGTGCGACTAGCTTTCCAGTTGATCGTTGGTAAGCTTGTCAGGAAGAACAGACCAACATAGGTCATGAGGTTTATCGTCGACCTCGCAGGAAAATGTGTCGAAGGGATGCAAATGAAATGGGCGAGCTACCTCATCATTTTAGCTAGTTGTTGATTCCCATTTCCTTCATCGCTTGGGAGATGCTGGAAGGAGCGACCTTCCCTGAAATTGAGTAGTCTGAAACAATGGTTGTGAAGTTCACTATGCTCTGGTATTCGAGCGACATGGAAAAAAAATGGCAATCCAATGCAGTGTTCCACACATATTATTTACAGCTAAAGAGGGCCATTGAATCTTTCCCTCACATGACGTTGAATACTTTGCAAAGGTTCAGGCCACTTGCAAATTTCCGTGTAGATAGGAAATTCATTTACATCACTATGCATGGGGATGAACATAAGGAAGAGCTCTAGTCCTATTACAAACTCATAGAGAAGGACATGGAAGAAATAACCAAGGAATGGCCTGTATAGTTCCTTGTACCAGTCGAACAAACATAGCTCTCTAATCCTGACCTCATCGAAAGTCTTGTAGTCACTTGAGAAGAGTATGATGGACCCAACAAGAATACAAGGAAGAAGAAGGAATAAGTACAGGAAATGAACAACGCATCAAAGGAAACTACACCAGATTCACCAGAAGGAGGAGGAGATGATGAAGTAAACTAAGAAGAGAATGAAGGGGAAGAAAAAAAACAGGAACATGGTGAAGTGACACTGCCTAAGGATCCCATCACGGAGGCTGAGACATCCAAGAAAAGAAAGGTTTCCTTGAAGAAACCATCAACACGGAAGAAATCACGAGCAAATAAGACTCAATTACAGATTGTACTCGCGGTGGATGATATTGACCTTATCATCGCAGTTGTATCAGACACCTCAGAGGACATTTTGCAACGAAAAGAAGCCAAACAAGAGACAATGTTTGACAGGATCAAGTTGGAGCTCAAAGGGGTACAACAAGATCTTTATTCAAGCCACACAGTGTCTACTGCATCGTTGTCATCAGGGGGAATAGAAGTAGGAGATGAGCCTTCCCAGCTATGCAAATTAGTAGATTCGACAGAGGCTTGCCTTCGTCGGGTCCAGGAGAAAAAGGAGCAAGCCACAGAGGCATTAAATCAAGTAAATAAGGAAACCTTAGAGAAAAGTTGGGTTTTGCAGCAAGATAAATATGACCTCCAAGCAAAGCTTGCAGAGGATAAAGCGCATATCCAGAAGGAAAAAGAACAGCTACTCCTAGAGAATATTGGATTCAAGGAGGCAGTCACCAGAGCACTTCGCTTTGTGCCAGAACTCACACAGATAGAAGAAGACACAATGGAGAGTCAAGTGGAGAAGCTCTCTAAAGATATTCAATAGCTTCAAGTAAGAGTGGAAGAACTAGAACTGAAAGCAATGCCAAGCACTCCGCAGGAAGTGCGAGACCAGAGCAAAGAAACTACCAAGAGTGTAGTAAAAAGGATCAAGGTGTTGGCCTCATAATGTAAGATACTCAGCAACCACAGTGAGTAGACCTATGAGCACCTTGCAGAGGACCCAAAACTAAGAGAATTAGAAGAATAGCTTCAAGAGGAAAAGCAACAAGCATCGATAGTGCAAGTGCAATTGAAACTACTTTCAGCAGTTGAGAAGATGAAAAGGTCACGGGAACAAGGCACAGTTCAGCAGCAGGTCCATGCCATCCATAGTAAAGTCATGGAAGTGACCCAGATACTCCAGCTGTCACAGCACGAAGCCTGTACACATTTTGAGAAGATCAAGGGACAAGGTGCATAGTTGAAACAAGTGATCACCTCAGTGTAATAGCTCTTGGAAGGACCTGTCACCGAGAAGGTCATTCAAGATTTTGCTGAGAAGGAGTCTCTGGTGAAACAACAAGTCGAGGAAGCTCGAGCCAAGATTGAGGCATTTCGAAGCAGAGTTTCCCAGGTCAGAGTGACTCGAGACAAGTCACAGGTGAGTGTTGGGGGCTTGTTGGCCCTTGACCAAGTTTTGGAGAACCTTGGTCGTGTTTGACCATTTTTGGGACTTCAACAGGCTGGTTGAAGACAAGACACCTAAGAGAAGCAGATATCATGGGATCTTTCCCCCTTTTGTGGGATTTTTGGGGATTAGGGTTTATGTAATGAGTATGGGATGTCGGCCCATGGGTTTACCCATGTTTAGGCCCCTTTTGTAATATATAAATAAGTAGTTAGGAGATGTAATAAGGAGTCTGTCATAAGCCAGTGTGCTAAGTGCAAATAGGTGTGAATGCTTTGTGCATATTGTGTGCTGGAACTTGCAGAGATAAGTGAAAGTGATTGTAAGAAGGCTCTGTGTTTTACTAAGCTCGAGGAAGGAGGATATGGTGAGGTGCGCATAGATCTCCTGTCCTATGCAGAGTGGGTTTTTTGTCTCTATGCATGTAAGAAGATCGAAATAAGATAATAAAGAAGAATAAGAGTTGGTGAACGTAGCCCCACACTGGGGTGAACCACGCACATCTTGTGTTGTGATTGATTTGTGTTATTGATGTGATTTATGCTTAGTGTTGAATCTTTATATATGTTAGATGCATATGATGTAGTATCTTAGTGCTTAATAATGTGAGTGAATGCTATATCTATTTTATGCTATGTGTTAAATGATTAGCTATGATTGGATCTTATGGAACACTGTGTTGTTCTGTAATTAGGGCTTGAATCTGCGATGTGAATAAGGGTAAAATCTAATGAATGTTAACCGCTAAGTGTTGTTTTAAGTATTGTGATCACAGATCTGTGTCCCAGCTAGGTTGTAGACACTTGATTCCTACAACCCCCCTGCCTCTACCTCGGGTGAGACTTCATTTCCTTTGCAGGTGTTGCCGAAAGGGCCAGTAGTTAGGGTTTTGTTGGTGTGTTGTTGAAGCATTGAACCCTAGGTCTGCCGCTGTGCCAAAAATTATTCGCTAGGCCAAGTCTCTCACAGAAGTACTTGAACTTTGTCTTGGAAATAATCATCAACACTCCCTCTCAGCTAGGGAGGTATTCTCCACCAGGCCAAGTCTCTCGCAAAAGTACTTGAACTTCATCTTGGAAAGTGGTTTGGTGATGATATATGGAATATGCTCATGTGTAGGAAGGTATTGCACGTGTACTACTTTCCTCAGCACCATGTCTTTTATATAATGATATTTTATATCAATGTATTTCGATCTATCATGAAACATAGGGTTCTCAAAGAGCTTCACACAACTCTGGTTATCACAATGAATAATGGTAGGATCTATCTCATCATAAAATAAATATATCAAAATCTTGTGAAGCCACACTGCTTCGTGGACAACCACACTCAATGATATATACTCTACTTCTGCAATACTCAATGCCACAAATCTTTGTTTCCTGCTACACTAGGAAACCATGGCAGACCCCAAGGTAAAACAACAACTGGAGGTGCTCATCTGGTCCATTACGCTCCCTTCCCAATATGCATTAGCATATACCTGCAAACTCATGTCTACACTGGAGGCATATCTCATGCCTAATCCAATTGTGCCTCATAGGTATCTCAATACATGTTTTGCTGCTATCTAGTGATTTTGTATCAGTTGAATCATGAACTGACTAAGTAGATTAAATGCATAGCATATATCAGGTCTGGTGTTAACCAGATACATCAGTGATCGAATCAGTTGTTGGTACAAGTGTGGATCAATCTCGCTTGAATCAACATCATTCATTTTCTTCAAATACATCACCATTGGTGTAGGCATGAATTTGCACTCTGTCATACCAAACTTCTTCAATATTTCCACTATATATTTTCCTTGAATCAGGAAAATCTCATCAGTTCTATGCCATACTTCTAGTACCAAGAAGTAGTGCATCATACCCAAATCATTCATCTCGAAAACAAAAGTCAATGATCTCTTGCATTCAACAATAAGTATTTCTGAAATGGTAAGGAATAAATCATCCACATACAGGACCAAGATCATGTATTGGTAACCAACAATATGATAATATAGGTTTGGATCAGAAACAATCTTGTTGAGACTGAGACTCATCAATAATCCATCCATCTTCTCATACCAAGCACACGGTACCTGATTTATTCCATATAGAACCTTCTTCAACCTGTACACATGATATTTCTCATCGTATGTTGAGAATCCTTTTGGCTTCTTGATGTAAACTTAGTCCTCAATATCACCATTGAGAAAGGTTGTCTTTACATCCATCTGATGTAGTTTCCAACTCATGGATGATAGTACGGATGGAAGTGTATTGGGCTACTGGATCAAAATGCCTCATCATAGTCAACTCCCTTTTCTTCTGAGAGTCCTCTGGCTGCAAATATCACTTTTTCTTTCTCAATACTTCCATCAATTGCATATGTCTCATCATAGTCAACTCCCTCTACGTGTGAGAGTCCTATGGATACAAATCTCACTTTGTATTTCTCGATACTTCTATTAGCTGCATGCTTGATCCTATAGATCCACTTGGAAGTCACTATAGATTTATCTTCTAGTCTCGGAACAATATCCCATACATCATTATTCAAAATAGACTGATACTCTTCTGTCATGGCATCTTTCCATACCTTCTAACCTATTGTTTCTCCATGACAAGAAGGCTTTGTATCAACAATGTGGCTCATGGCTGAAGAATAGCTTGAAAACATTTTGGTCTCTTGCTCTCTCAAAATGTGCCTTGAGGAGTTTCATGTCCCTCTATCTCTTCCAAAGTTTGTCAAGCCCATAAAGGCCTTTATAGCCTACTACAATGTCTCTGGGAATATCAAATGGAGAAATTGGATCAATTGTATCAATGGATATCTCCCTCTGGACTGTTGAAGAGGAAGAAGGTATTGTCTCACTATCAATCTCCATCTGATATTCTCTGGATATTTGAAAGGATGTCTCTTATTCAAAGATAACATATCTACTTACCTCAATATGTCTCTGACTAGGGATGTAGATCCGATATGATTTTGAAGATTCATTGTATCCCACAAATGTATAGTTTCTCCCTGAAGGGTCTAGCTTGGATCTCTTCTCTTTGGGTACATGAAAATATATTGGGAACCCAAATATCCTTAAGTGTCCAATCTCAGGATTCACTCTGATGAACGATTCTTCAGGACTTCTGTTTTGAACATATAATGTTGTCATGCATGCTTGTTCTCACAGATCATAGGAAGATTATGATCATGCATCATTGCTTTGGTTGCCTCAATGATGGTTTTGTTCTTCCTCCTTCTCAAATAGTTTTGAATCCCTCTAAAGTATGAAGGATAAACATCTTCCTTTGTTGTTAACCTTCCTGGAACAAGAAAACAAACGAAAGGAAACAAAACAAGAATATCTCCTAAAGGAGAATAATGAGTACATCTCTAGAATCAAAACAATTTAAGGATTGTTGTCACAGCTACAATACCTACTTGTAGTGTAGAAAAATTATAAATGTATATTAGAGGCATGATAATTAAAATAGTCAAACCTGGAGTCTTCACTTCCAGTGTGTTGTTCCTCTGAATGCACTAAGATCCCTCTAGATCCATGATTTCAGCAAAGGTTCCTTCCTCCTGCAAGTACCCTCATGACAATGATACAAATAATATATACAAGTGAATACCTGAGGGTGTTGATATGATTTGTCCAATGGAACCTGACTGATATTTTTCCTCTGACAACTTCATGAAGAAGGTATCCACGGTGTCACCTTTTTTCATCTTGTTATTTTGAAGCTGGCCCTTCAATGTAAGAGCTTGAGTAGATGACTTTCATCCTTGCCTTGACATCATCTTCCTTCCATTCATCAGTAAGTGTCTCTAATAAACCTTTTTGTATCACCCACAATAATTCTCCCTCTTCAAGGGTGACCTGAAGTCTTGACTTCCAGGAACTGAATTTTCTTGTTCCATCAAGCCTATCTTCCACCAAGGTTTTGTTCACCATATTTTTCAGATTCTTCATAAACCCTTGCCAACTAGGCTAGAAAACCTAACAGCTAGGATAGAATAGAAACCTTATGTTTTGTTGGGATTATGATTACCAACAATAAGCCTTAAGAGTTTCACAGGAATACTTGTGAGATGAAAAATCTCCTTCAATGAGTTCCAAAAACCATAAAACCAAAAATTTGTAGAAAATTGCGAAACCCTAGAAATCCTAGGGCTAAAAATTCAAAATGCCTGGAATTTAAATCTGAGAGTCTCTGGAGGTGGGCTAGAGGAGGTTGTACTCTCCTATGTGAAATTCATCCTCAACGTCCAAGTATTAAGAGATGAAAGTGAAAAAGAAGGAGGGTCATACAAAATTTCTGGAAACCCTAGGAGTGTCATATGGTTCTGCAAAAAGAGGACGACTTGCTTTGAAGGATTGTGCAATGGATTCTTCAATACCTATGCTCTAATACCATGTTGAATTTTCACTAGGATAGGCTCAAGCATGAATTTTATTCCAATTTTATAATTTTACTTGAACCATAGACAATTGTAGTTACACCATAAACAATTTGTTGCAGTAACCAAGATCACAAGAAGAAATACCATGCACAAGTACACAAGAAGTATCCTGGGAAACCCTTATCACCAAGGGAAGAAAACCCAATGAATCCTTTGCTATATTCTTAAATATAAAGACCTCCCACACCATAAACCTATCACACAAAAGGGTGTTCACAAAACCTAGAAGGCTAGCTCCCAAGAGAGGTGTGCACTTCAACCCTAGAACTTGTACTTGCTGAAATTTCCAAAATCACATGTGTGTTGTGTTTCCTCAATGGGGAAATCACATTTATTTATATTACACTGAACACATTAAAAGTGGTGTCTATTGGCACAACATGGCCAACCTCAATAACTCATAATATAATTAATAATTACCATATTAATTATATTTTACATTAATTATATTTCACTTTATGGTGGGGCTGACATGTACCCTTTACATCACAATTAGGGTTACAAGTAAGCCTCACTCTTAGAAAATATAGAAATGGATCTCACACACCCACTAGTGCTCAGCCACTAGGGGCACATCCACCTATGCTTAGCCACAAGGATGTCCAATTCAACATATCTCTATCCCACTATGTCTCACAGGAGAATCATCATTACACACACTCCCTAGTGCTCAACCACTAGGATCATGTCCTCCTATGCTCATTCATAGGGACGTCCTACTCAACATATATCTATATCATGAAGTCTCATAGGAGAATCATTTGGAGTATCACATCATCTCAACTCTCTGCACAAAGGAGAACAATAAACCCATCACATGGGCTCCTTCACCCCTCACAGGGGTACACGTCGTTTCATCTCAAATGACACACCCATCTCATGGGAATATTCCCTTATCAATGGCACACAATGTTTCATCTTAGTTTCAGAGAGAACGACACACCAAACTCCTAGGCATATTCCCTACACATGATCATGATGAAATCCAATATGATGAGGACCACAAAAAAACACCATAATCTGTATGTTCAAAGTTGAACTGATGGTTGGAAGCCAAAAACTTAGAATGCACAATAGTTTTTATAGTATAAAATTACTATTATATGTATACATTACTTATTGTCTCTCCAAAATTTCTTTCTGCACGACTCCCCCAACGCCCTACCATGAAATATTCACATACAAATTATGTATTGGAACCGTGAACATTTGGAACCTTCAATAATTTAATATGTGCACATGGGAATTGTTGGACCGCATCACTATTAATTCTCAACATGCATATGTTAGACCATTTCACTTTGCTTCATTACATATGCTCCTTCGACATCAACACCATCATTGGTGAATTCAGTGAATCATTTGAATTAAGTTCTATTGATGAGGTAGGAAAGGTTTCATTGCATGCAAATTCCTATGGACGATATTTGAAATGTGAATTTGTTCATATGGTTGCTTCTAATAAATGTTCATAACAATCTTACTTAGGTACACCAACAATTGGTTATACATGAAGAGGTTTCTTTTTTATCCAGGAGGCTCCCCAGGCTCAGAAAATGCTCAAAAATCAAATTTCTCAGAATTGGATGAAACCAATTCCATCGCGACCATATCATCATGTTGATTCCGGCCATATATTCATTTCCTCAAAAAATACTCCGGATGTGAAAAATATCGCACGACAATCAGATTCTTCTATGGCAAAAATCAATGGTCAACTAACAAATGAATAAGTGCCACATGGACCAGACATGGGAAGCCACGTGGCACTTCACTACTGGTTGGCATGTAAAAATTATTTGGGGGTCCATGGGATTCGAACCTCTGACCCATGGCTAGATCCAAGTCTTTGGAAAAGTTCAATTACCAACCTGCCAAAAGTCAAATTTATGAAAAAAACCCACTTTCGTATAGTTTTGGGGTCAAATATCCAAAGGAGGGCACAAGGGAGCTAGGGATAAGCCCCAGAACGTGGTTTCATTACAGGAGCGCGTCCAAGGGATAATTCTGGGTGCACCCAAGGGCAGATTAGCCCAGATCCCATGGAAGGCACCCCAAAACCAGGAGCTAACAGTTAAGGGGGATGGCGCATAGCACTTGGAGCACTGGCACTTGGCCATGTGGCCCCATGTGACCTGGTAAAGGGGGATCGTGCCCTGTCTTGGGGGCTACTCTTCATTTTTGGTTTAAAAGTGATTTTTAAACATTATAGAGGTGATTTTTGCCTGATATTATGCCCAAAAAATGGATTTTTTGAGGATTTTAGGCCATTTGAAGGGGGATTTGATCCCAGAAAGAGGCCAGATCTTGAGGGAAGTTGGGATTCCTCATCTGATCCTTGAAAACTATAAGAACCAGGATTTTTGAAGCTTGTAGGAAATTTTTTTGATGCAGGGTTTTGAAGGAATAGTTTGTAAATTTTGGCCTTTTCTTATGTTTAGAGAGGCATTTTCTCATGTTGTTGAGAGGATTTTGATGGTGCATGCATGAATCTGAGAAAGGATGTCTTGCATAGAAGACATGAAGCATGTAATGTAATAAAAAAGAGCATTGTAAGAGAACTTTGAGCATTTTAAAGAGCAATAAAGAGGTCCTCCACTTGGAAGCGGGCCCAGAGACGTAGCCAACGATTGGTGATCTTCGTTATCAACCTCTTGTCTCTATTTATCTTTATGTTTTGTTGTTCTATTCTCTTCATTTGCAGCATGAATATTAATGGCTGATCTCTTTATACATTAATAATCATCAAGAAAAAGTCACATTTGATATTTCGCAAACAAGATAACAAGTTTATGTATTTCACATTCTTAACGATCTGATGCAAAAAGTACATTAAACTAACTTGTGATTTATCAGTAATACCTTCATTTTTGGATCAAGTTTATGGTATCAGAGCATTTGGTTGTGAAGGTTGATAGGAATTGCAAGCATTGGATGCTCATGAGAGAAAAACTAAAGCGAGGAGAAGGCCAACTTGAGGCTCTTGACACAGAGATTCAAAGGCGACCGCATAAGCAAGAGATGTCTTTGCCACAGAAATTAGGTCCCTTCAAATCTGAAGATGATTTCTTTGAGGCCTTTAAATTGATGCAAGTCATGGTAGAGGAGATTTACCATGAAAGAGGTCAGCAAAGGAATCCAAAAGTTGAAGAAGGTGAATCTTCGGTAAGAGCAGAAGGAGGAGTTGGAGGTGGTGGACCTTCGGAACCTTCCTCTCCTTCATCCTCATCATCTAATAATGAAGCAAGTGTACATTCCTCCAAGGATAAGAAAAAAAATCATCATTCTTCTTATATGTCGTTATTAAAGTTAGATGTAAAGTTTCAATTACCCACTTATGATGGTGAATTAGATGCAGAAAAGCTAGATAATTGGGTGAGACAAATAGAAGTCTATTGTAGGATACAAAAGATTGTTTATGATGAAACTAACATCCAACTAGAAAGTTTCAAATTGGGAGGCACAACTCTCATTTGGTGGGAAAGAAGAACTAGAGATGATCTTAAGAAAAGTGGTAAAACAATCTCTTCCTTGAATGATTTTGTTATTGCATTAAAACAACAGTTTTACCCTTTAGCTTACATGCAACAAGAAATGATGAATTGGCAATGTTTAAGGCAATCAAAAGGTCAAAGTGTACAAGAATATACTCAGATATTTCATAAGAAAGCTTTAAATTTGGGTATTCCATTATATACACAAGAGACACTCCTAAAAGATAATGGTGGTTTACATTCTTATCTTAAGCACACTATTCTTATGCTAAATCATTGTAACTTTGATGAAGTATGTGTACAAGACATTCACATTGAATCAAGTAAAGGAAATGTTGGTGATAATGTTTCTATAGATACTTGGCAAAGAAAGGATGCAGGGAAAAGGAAAGAGAAGAAGACAACCACAACAAGAAAGGAGAAGCCTACTTGCAAGCATTGCAAGAAAGTAGGCCATGATGAAGATCATTGTTGGGTCTTACATCCTGACTTGAAGCCAAAGAAGTTTTCCAACCACGAAAGGAAGAATACCACAACTACGAAAATTAAAGTGGATCTTGGATCAGATTCCGGTGATGAGACACAGGTTGTAGCTATGGGAATCCGAGGTATAAATTTTTTTGCAAGTTCTAGCTCTTCTAGATCAGTTGATGAAAATGATGAGTGTAAAAGGAATGAACTTTTCCACATAAGGGTTATAACACATAATGTTAAAGTTGATACTCTTGTAGAAAGTGGATCACAAGCCAATCTAATCAATGAAGATGTTGTGAATAACTTGGGACTTGAAACTAAGTCACATCCTAAACCATATCCATTGGGATGGATATGTGGTGATAACAATTTACAAATAACCAAGCAATGTAAAATCAAGTTTGCAATCACTTCTAATTATGTTGATGAAGTAGAGCTTGATATAGTKCCACTTGACATATGTGGAATTGTACTGGGAAGCCCATACCTTTATGATAGGAAGGCTATATTCTACAGGGAGGAAAATAAATATTTCTTCAAGAAATATGGGAAGGAGTACATTGTTCGTGCTCATCGCATGAAAACTGACAGGTCTTTTGCAGCTACAGGGCAGTTAAAAAGAATGGTAAATGCAAGCAAAAGTTTAACACTTATGTCTATAACAAAACATGAAGTTTGTGATGCTAAACATGAGATGGTTCAGTATGTTTCTAACAATCATGAAGTGTCACTAGGGTGACAGCATGAGGTTCAACTGCATAATTTGATTACTGTTCATGTTCAAAAGGGGAAGCATTTTTTGTCATTTTCATTTGCATACCCAGTATTGTTGATTAGTTTGTTGTTGTTCAGTGGTGTATGGCTGCAAAGTGCGACAAAGAATATAGATGATTGTGCGATGAATGAAATGATTACTTTGATAAACAATGCTATCTCAATTTTCATGTTTGTTGTGATTAGTCAGGTGATCATTATCCCAGCAGAGAGGATGGATGATACAGGACAAAGTGGGGAGGCAATACCCTCACTTCTTATCTGAGTAAAAGCAGACTTTTGGTGGTCCAAAAGCTTCCAAAGTGGGGAGGAATGATCCAGGAGTCTCCCCAAGCTGAGAAAATGCTCAAAAATCAAAGTTCTTAGAATTGGATGAAAACAATTCCATCGCGACTAGCTCATCGTGATGATTCCGTCCATATATTCATTTCCTCAAAACAGACTCCGAATGTGAAAAATATAGCATGACAATCAGATTCTTCTATGGCAAAAGTCAATGGTCAACTGGCAAATGAATAAGTGCCACATGGCCCAAACATGGGCAGCCACATGGCACTTCACTACTGGTTGGAATATAAAAATTATTTGGGGGTCCATGGGATTCGAACCTCTGACCCATGGCTAGCTCCAAGTCTTTGGAAAAGTTCAATTACCAACCTGCCAAAAGTCAAATTTATGAAAAAAACCCACTTTCCTATAGTTTTGGGGTCAAATATCCGAAGGAGGGCACAAGGGGGCTAGGGATAAGCCCCAACACGTGGTTTCATTACAAGAGGATGTCCAAGGGATAATTCTGGGCGCACCAAAGGGAAGATTAGCCCAGATCCCATGGAAGGCACCCCAAAACCAGGAGTTAACAGTTAAGGGGGTTGGCGCATAGCACATGGAGCACCAGCACTTGGCCATGTGGCTCCATGTGACCTGGTAAAGGGGGAACGCGCCCTATCTTGGGGGCTAATCTGCATTTTTGGTTTAAAAGTGGTTTTTAAACATTACAGAGGTGATTTTTGCCTGATATTATGCCCAAAAAATGGTTTTTTTTAGGATTTTAGGCCATTTGAAGGGGGATTTGATCCCGGAAAGAGGCTAGATCTTGAGGGAAGTTGGGATTCCTCATTTGAGCCTTGAAAAATATAAGAAACAAGATTTTTGAAGCTTGTAGGAAACTTTTTTGATGTAGGGTTTTGAAGGAGCAGTTTGTAAATTTTGGCCTTTTCTCATGTTTTGAGAGGCATTTTTCTCATGTTGTTGAGAGGATTTTGATGGTGCATTCATGAATCTGAGCAAGAAGGCCTTGCACAGAAGACATGAAGCATGTAATTTAATATCAAAGATCATTGTAAGAGAACTTTAGGCATTTTAAAGAGCAATAAAGAGGTCCTCCACTTGGAAGCGGGCCCGGAGACGTGGCCAACGATTGGTGAACTCCATTATCAACCTCTTGTCTCTATTTCTCTTTCTGCTTTGTTGTTCTATTCTCTTCATTTGCAGCATGAATATTAATGGCTGATCTCTTTATACATTAATAAGAATCAAGTAAAAGTCACATTTGATATTCCACAAACAAGATAACAAGTTTATGTATTTCACATTCTTAACGATCCGATGCAAAAAGTACATTAAACTAACTTGTGATTTATCAGTAATACCTTCGTTTTTGGATCACTTTTGTTTCTCTATCACCATGAAACAATGATATGAAACCTCCTTTATGAGTTCTCTTTCTTCACGGTAATGTGGGATCTCACTACTAATATGGATTCACTTAGTTTCCTTGACATCTTTGGAGCCAAAAATGATGGGTTTTGTCACTCTATCCATAGTCATTATTGTTGATTAAAATTCTCACCTTTCAGGAAATGTATACTCGAGGAGGAACTCACTTTTAAATATACTCTACTACAACGTCAATGTTTTCTACTATTCAACAATTGTAAGTTTTAAACCTTTAAAATGAAACATGAATACCATTTCTTAAGAAAAATAGAAAGAACAACAATGGCACACACACAGTGCATGGATATTTACCTTGGAAACCCTTAACTGAGAAAACCAACAAACCTTAGAGCCACACCTCTATATTCTTTATTATATTAACTTCATTGTTCACAATACAATATATATGTATTATGTGGCATCCAAAACCCTAATATGTTAACATGAATTAGATTACAACCCTAATCCCTTAACCGATATTAGATTACAATGGGTTGGAAAACCACAAAATAGGCTAAAAAGTAGACCCAAAATGGCCCAATTTTTTTGGTCAGGGTCTCTACCCCAAGATACTCGAACAAGGGGGGATAGCTAGCCTCCATGACACATATGAACAAAATATGGGGATAGACATGCAAAGAATATAACACATTCCCAATATTCTCCTACTTTGTGTTTTATTTGCAAACAGGGGGCCTGAGTTTTACAATATCAATAATTCAGGGCAGTGATGTCCATTGCTTCTCTACACCAAGAGAAATTCTCAGTACTAACAGATTTTTTCAATGAGTTTGAAACATTCTTCAAAGTGTCAAGCTTCAACAAGAACACCTTCTTGTATTCTACCATGTCTTTTACAAAGTGGTACTGAACATCAATATGATTCATTTTAGAATGATAAGCAAGTTTCTTTGCCAGAAAGATTGCACTCTAACTGTCAAAATCTAACATTACAACTTGTTATACAAACCCAATTCCCAAACACAATCTCTATAACCATAAAAATTGTTGTACAAACCCAATACTTGAACACAATATTTGTAATCATACAACTTGTTGTACAAACCAAATACCTAGACACAATATTTGTAACCATACAACTTCCCTACTTGCATGAGTGGCTGCCATAGATTCAACGTCTGTAGTTGAGAGTGAAACTGCAACATGTCTCTTTCTCCTCCAATAGATTGATCCTACAAATAGGTTAAACACATAAACCACTTGCATATCTTTTATGATCCATATCTCCAACATAATCTACATCAACAAATCCATGTACATCTAACACTCTAGCTAGTCTAGGTCTTCCTTGGTAGAAAATTGTATAATATGTAGTCTCATGCAAATACATGAAAACCCTCTTTACATTTGTCCAATTCTCCTTCCATGGTTTTGACATATACTTGATCAAAACTCCCACTACATGGGAAATGGTCAGTCTAGTATAGACCATTGCATACTTCAAACTTCCAATATCATTAGAATAAGGAACATTGGACATGTCCTCTTCTTCTTCGTGTGTCTTGGGAAACTGATCTACAAATATATTTGCACCTACAGGAATAGGGACCTTGACCAGTTTACATTCATTCATATTAAACCTTTGCAATACAAAATCTTCAATCTCCAAGTCTCTGCTCGAACTCATGCCCCTGTCACATCTAATTCTATTGGAAACCCCAAGTTTTGTGCCAACTGGAAACCCAAAATTCCACCAAAGTGGAAACACCAAGTTTCCAACTTGCACTGCAATCATTCATATCATGTGCAACTATGGACACTTCCCTCTACACAAAGTATTGTGCGACCAATCCATTTGTTACATTGGAAAGACGTCTCTTCCCCAAGTTTGTTTGCAATGTCCAAGCTTCCATTGTCCTGCTGTGATGATCACACTTTGTCCTACTGTTATTTTTTCCTCAACCATTTTTGCAACCTCGTGTGATCACAAAATTCATGGATAGAATACCTATTTTCTAATCCCCTATTGAGGACAACGACTTACTACTTAGTATCTCTCCTTATTAATTTGGATCATATGTATATGTTATTTCACTATTTAATAATAATTTTACAAGAAATACCATAGTTGCAACACCACTATATTATTTTGACAGTTTTTCAAGTTGCAACACTACTTTATATAATATTTCATCTAATCTTCTTTAGATCAAGGAGGAAGTGTCCATCTCGAATGTTGAACAAAAATATACGCTAAGAAGAATTGGCAAAACAAATACCTACAACTTCATATTTTTAAGAAGGTTTAAAGTTCATTGTTAAAATTTATAATTTGATAAGGTTTTCATTATCATTATATGGCTGGTTGATAAGGTTGGATATTTATGAACGTTGTAAGAACATATTTATGTAATTTCCATTATTTGTATGAATACAATTTGCGTTTTTTCTTTTTTCTTTTTTGGAAACTTTTTTCATTATTTAATGATATAATTTAAATTGACTAAAACATTAAAATATACTTTATTTGTATTGTGATATTGTTTATTATAATAATAAGAAAGCATATATATTGAATAGATTGATATGTACATGCTAAATATAAAAGTAATATTACATCTTATGGTATATTACTAGATTATTTCTTGAAGAAAAATATTTTTTAATTTATGCAATTTAGAGGAGATTAAAGACAAAGCTTATTTATCTCTGTAAGGTTCTAGTGCTCCGTATATTTGGTATATTTTCAATCCACCTAGTATGATTATTATTGGTGCAATAGAGTAGAGGTATTCACTCAATCATTATTTGGTATCTTTGTCTAGAGTCCATTGATTAGGAGTTTAGTATTCCATTTATGTTTTTTGTGGAAGGGCACTAGAGAATCCTATTCCATTCCCATTCTCGATCTTAGTGGTTCTAAAATTTGGGTTTCATGTATTGTAATTATGGTGTTTTGAGTTTCCTATTTTGTAATTGTTCTATGGTATTACCAATTGGACAATAATTCTAGTGGACTTTAGGAATTTCACCTTCAATCCAAACTTTCCCCTCAATGAAGAGAGTTGGAGTTGGAAATTCTCTTGTGGATTTTTTTTTTCATTTTGACTTGCCTGACTCCTCCTCAACTTGTTTAAGTAGTTCAATATTTTTACATTTTGGAAAGGAATGAATCTTGAAGACTTCAGTGATGTCTGCAAGATTTTCAAGTGACATGAAGAGTCTTTGAAAACAAGGAAATCTCCCTCAGATCTATTTTTTCAATTATACACAACATGGAAAGACAATAAAAGCAACAACATGGAAGGATTTTGGACATCCTAGGAGAATACAAGGGGGAAATATCAAAAATTGAAATGGAGCGCTACAAGTTAAAGTGTTATGTGCAGTACATAAGTGAAGCTTCAAATTCCATCTCAACATCCAAAGAACATTTTTCAAGATAGGAAGAGGATAAAGTAAAGGATGAAGAATTTGGACAATAGTGCAAGGAAGAAAGGGAAGTGGATCAACCATCTATTCCTCAAGAGCTAAAACAATTATACCTAGTTTTTTAAAAATTTTGTAAAATCATATGCATTTTGAAAGTATATTATTGATCTAGATTTATGAGGGGACGAAATAAAACTTAGAAATATGACAAAAACTCAATGATATAATAATACTCAAATACTATTAATGAAAAAAATATGCAGGAATTGTAAAAATGCAGAGTGAAATGAACTCGCTAGAATGGTGGTAGCCTATCTCTTAGAAGAGATGTGACAGCTACACACATTCACAAGAAGATGATTACAATGAGTTCGAAAACAAATTTTAACATAAAGCATCAATGAGAAAATCGTAATCATCCAAAACCCTAACCCCAGAAGATGAAACACAAATAGGTTTGTGGGCCCTGATGTGGTTAGTTGATACTTCAACTTCCCGAGGGAGTTAATTTTTCATACGATCTCCATTTGGGGTGCTTGATACCCTGTCAGAAAGGTATAGCCGAGGATTACACATTATGAACAACCTAATAATTCCTTTGACTATCTACTAGGCGCTTCAGGAAAAAAAAATGTTGGGTAGGGCCTCAAAATGACCTCGAAAGTTCAGGACCCGAAAAACTATAGAAAAACTGCCAAGATGTAAACTGTATTTTGAGCCAGTGGAATAGGTGGGTGGCCATCAATGTCCACTCATATAAATTATAGGAAAAATACATGTCAATCTGGTATCTATGTAAATCTAGGATGAGAAGTCTTAGATAATAGGGTAAATTTGTTGGTGCCCCTCGATTTTTTTTGTAAGCAAGAGGTCTTCTTTCTATGTAATATTTTTCCTTTTATGGCCACTACTAATACAAATTATCTAGTCATGACTAAAAAAAAAGGCGAAGGTCATTTTTTTAAAGATGTCCTTTACACAATGATATTATATGTGCTTACAATGATATTCACAATTATAACTTCTTTCATAAAATACCAAACCAATCTAGGATATTCTATTGTGAATTTAATCTCACTTTGAAATGACTAGCATAAATAATTTTAGGATTCTATTTTCTTAGTTCATTTGTTTAATTTCTCTCCTTTGGATCGTAAAAGTGAAATTTATTGAATGGACATTAAAATACATCACCACAACCATCATATAGTTTATAACTTTGGTGAGGACAACAATCTTCCAACTTGTACAATGTGTGTGGACAAGTGACATTATTTCATGAGCATCATATGTTATGAATATGATGTTGATCCAGGTGGATCTTGATGGTCACCCACCTTGTCCAACTGGCTCAAAATATTTTTTGGCAACTTACTATTTTTAGCATTTTTTTGGTATATGAACTTTCGAGGCCATTTTGAGGGCCTAAATGACACGTTTTCGCGATTAGGAACCTCAAATATTTCCAATGGATATCATTGATCCCCATAAATGAATATCCTTGTCAATACCTTTCCAAAAAGCTATCGTATTCCCTAAACGGATATCATATGCAAAAGTTACAACCTCGGGAAGTTGATGTACTAACTTACCCCAACGGGGCCAACATGACTTTTGGCGCTTCATCTCCTAGGGTTAGGTTTTTGATGTATAGGGTTTTTGAATTCATGTTTATTGTAAAAATGCCTTAAGAGCCTCATTGTACTCATCTTGTTGTGAATGAGCGTAATCGTCACATCACTTGTCAGAGATAAGCTGCCACCATTCTAGCAAACTTGTTTTCACTCTGCATTTTATAGTTTTCAGCATATTTCTTATTTAATGGAAGTCAAGTTTTACTGTATATTTGTTATTGCTCATTGTTTCTCTGTGTTAATTTCATAAATCTGTGGTTTCATTTCATTTGGCTCATAAATCTGGATCAGTGGTATCAGAGCGGTCTACTCGTTGTTTTTTTTAATGCATGTCCTCGACACAGTCAAGGTATAAAGAGTTGGGTCTCGAGCTTGTTTCTCTTGAGGAAAATTTCTCTCACAAGCCCAAGAAACTGTCCATGGTGGGAGAAAATAAATATGACGGGACAGGATATCCTTTCAAAATATTACTTGAGGAATCCCTTAAGCGACATAGGAACGAGATGATGGACAACTTTGCAAAATTACTTCGATGGTTTGCCAACAAGCGATGCATCCACCTCAAGCAGAGGTTCCACCCCCTTCAAGGTACATATAAATTTGTATATTCCTATATTTGAAGGTCAAATAGATTTGGATGTCATAGATAAATGGTTAAACCTTCTAGAAGGGTATTTTTCTATCCACAACTTTTTCGATAGAGAAAATATTACATTTGCGCTCCTCAAGGTCGTCCCCCATGTCAAATATTGGTGGGAGACATTCTGTGAGAAAAAGGAAATAGAGGGATCCACATTATTTGTAGTTGCACCCACTTGGGGTTCCTTCAGGATGTTATTAAGGAACAATACTACCCTGTTGGAAGTTATGATGACTTGTATACAAGATGGACCACACCATGGCAAGAAAGAGACCAAACCATGCCAGAGTTCACCAATTTCTTCCATACCTTGTGCACCAATATAGGTATCAAATATTCTGAGTGAAATCTGGTTCTCAAGTACCACGATGGTCTGCATATATACATCCAGACATAAATGGAGTTTTTGGACATCTCATCCTTGGGCATGGCCTATCGATACACCATCAAAATTGAGAAGAAGCTTAAACAAAAGATGAAGAAGTTTGGGTCTGGGAACCCCTCACAGTAGAAGAAGGGAAGGGAATCCACAACATGTAGAACAAAGCAAATAGAAAATATGGGAAACCTTAGGAAAACTAGTCCAAGCCACAAGCAAAGAAGGACAATAGGAAGATGAAGAAAGATACCAGGAAGTGGTGAAAATTCCATAAGAGCCACTGGAATAACACTGTTGATTGTTGCTCAAAGTAGTCATTGGTGGTTGTGGTAAAATACTTTGCATCAGATGTAGTTTATGACTCTGATTCAGAACCAGAAAAGGGGATATGGATCATTGATGCGGAACCCAGTGCCATCATTCCTACCACCAAGATCCAGCCCGATGAACTTGATGAGACAGAGGAAGGTGACCGCCTCTTTCATTCACATATGTGGGTGAAGGCACTTCACCACACTTCATCATTGACAACGGTAGCCATAAGAACCTCATCTCAGTATAGGTCATCAAGTGGCTAGCCCTTCTAACAACATCGCACCTGCAACCCTACACCATTGGATGGCTTTATCAAGGAAGTGATATTCGCATCATTGATCTGAATTTAGGAGAAGAACAAATTGATTAATAGAAATAATAAAATAAACACAGATATATGAATAACAAAACAAATATCAAGTGAACAATATATTCTATTGAATAAATTAAATAGGCTGAAATTGTAGAACTGAAACACTTGCTCGAGTGGTGGTAGCCATCTCTAAGAAGAGATGTGGTTGCTACACACATCCATTTGAGTAGAATGATTACAACGAGGCTACATAGGTATTTTTAAAATTACTCATGAATGCCAAAACCCTAACCATAGGAGATGAAATGCCAAACGTTATAGGCCCTATGGGCAAGATGGTACCCCAACTTCTCAGGGTTGTAACTTTTTCATACGACCTCTGTTTTAGGTGCGTGATATCCCGTTGGAAAGGTATTTTCGATAAATACGCATTACGCCATAAAAATCTGACTTCATCCATAGTTTGACTATGGTGAGCCAAAAAAACATTGTTTAGGACCCCAAAATGGCCCTAGAAGTACAACAAGATGTGCTGACATGAAAACATACAAAATAAGCCAGTTAGATTAGGTGGGAAGCCACCAATTTCCACCTAAAATATGTGTATGGATTTAGACAGCCCCATAAGTGTATACCCCACAATTACAAATAAGTATAGAAGAATGTGTTGAACTAAAAATTGTCAAGAGGAGTCAGTTGGAATAGGTGGGTGGCCACCAATATCCCCCTAGATCATCAGCCAACAGTGCCTCGTGTCATATGAAATCAAGCCATTCAAAGATGAGGTTACGACTGTAGGAAGTTGATGTACTAAATTACCCCAACGGGGCCCACATGCATTTTGGTGCATCATCTACTAGGGTTAGGTTTTTGGATTTCTAAGGTTTTGGAATTCATGTTTATTGTAAAAATTACTTCAAAGCCTCATTGTACTCATCTTCTTGTGAATGAGCATAGCCGTCACATCTCTTCTCAGAGATAAGATGCCACCATTCTAGCAAGCTTGTTTTCAGTCTGCATTTTATAGTTTTCAACATATTTATTATTTAATGGAAGACAAGTTTTACTGTATATATGTTATTGTTCACTATGTCTCTGTGTTAATTTCATAAATCCGTGGTTTCATTTCGTTCCACTCATAAATCCGGATCAGAGGTTACATACAAATCCTAGTTGCACCACTCATTTCACTCGTTACCCTTTTAGATTTGAACCTTCGACCTCCAAGGAGGAAAGACATTGATATTAACCATTAGCCCCAGTCAAAGTGTACTCTCTCATGACACCCAATGATTACAATACCACTAGTTACAACGCACCAAAGATAATTACAAATCAAATAAATCCTACGAATGGAACTCAAACATTTGTTAATGTGGATATTAACTACCATATTTAAGCATGAGTTTGAAACAATAAGAGTGTTGTGATAGTGCTATTGGCATTAGTTGAAACAACAAGAGTGTTGTTGATAGTGGTGATCCACCATAACAAAATTCTCGTTAACAATGATCGATGTTTATTTTGCTATACAATTATTAATAAGTCATTTTGTTCTTTATCATTACATTATGGATAAGGCCACTTAAATCTTAGTTATATTTAAATCGATTTTCAAAAAACTTCATTATATTAATATAAATTCATCTTAAACCCAAGTTTATAAAATATTTATCAAATCAATGGTTTTTAAATATATTACTAACTAGTTTTATCAATTGGATTTAGCTTGGGTGGTTCAGAGGAATTATATTATCCTCCCCAACATGTTGATCTCATAAACAACTATATTGTTGTAATGATTTCAAGCCTTGTTGACCTACCAATGAGGAGAAGTGAAGTTTCCCTAAACTTTGTTGTAACTTGTAAAAAATATCAATAGTTATTTTTCCAATGGCTTCGAGCCTTGTTGACCTAACAATGAGGAGAAGTGAAGTTTCCCTAAACTTCATTGTAACTTGGAAAAAAATATCAATAGCTAGTTGTCCAAAAAATTTAAAAACTTTACGTAAAAAGTAAATCAATACAACCAACCATTAATAATTTAGGGAAGAGAAAGAGTGTTAACATAGCTTTTCTATTTCCATGATGTCAACAGGTATATCTGGTCCTGCACTTCCTGTGCTATTGCCAACACAATCATTAAGAAACAAGGTTTGTACACTCCTCTACCTACTCCCGACAAGCCATGGGAATCCATCTCAATGGAATACATGTCAGGCCTTACGTCCACCAAGAAGGGAAATGACTATGTTTTTTTGGTTGTTGATCACATTTCCAAGATGGCAATTCTAGTCGCCTGCAAGAAGAGCATCACAATGGAGGCCACTGCCAAGATCTTCTTTGAATGAGTGCGGGCACACTTTTGGATCCCACAAACAATTATCTCATATCAGGACATTTGGTTCCTCAACACATTTTGGTTGAGCCTCTGGCTACCGTTGGACACCAAGCTCACCAAGTGGACTGCCTTCCACCCCCAGATAGATGGCCAAACCGAGGTCATCAACCAGATGATCATGCACATCCTGCGCATGTACAATTCCAAGCACCCCCACACTAGGGATGAGAGTCTTCCATATGTTCAACACAACTACAATAGAGCCATACATAGATCAACCAACCACAACCTCTTTCAGGTGGGGTTGGGATTTCAACCATTGGGTCCCATGGATGTTGCACTACCCCTTGCAGCCACTCAAGCATACTTGTTTCATGCTCCAATTGGAGATGACAAAGACACCTGGTTCATTGAGTTGATTCAACACTTCCACAAACAGGTTCAAGATATTTTACAGAAGTCCAATGCTAAGTACAAGAAGCGCCATTATCAACACAAGGTGCCACACCAGTTTCAAGTGGGAGACAAAGTTTGGTTGCACTTGCAGGAAAAATGCCTTACAAATCCTCATCAAAAGATTCATTCACTCATTTATGGACCCTACACCATCACCAAGGTTTTGGGTGACAATTATTTTGAGCTCAACCTTCCCTTGTTCCCTGGATTGCACCGAATATTCAATGTGGACCTCCTTTGGCCTTATTTTCCACCATTATTGGACACCTCAGATATAGAAGAATAGTTAACACCAACATATCTCAACCCTGACTGCATGGAACATTCATGCATTGATCATATCTTGGACACATAGGTTAAGGGCACTCACTGATGCAAGAGCATCATAAGAAATCCAGCAAAGCAAGTGCAAAAGTGAAGGACAAATGGAAATGCAACCAGTGCACATTTTGAAGAGATTTTGAATTTCAAAAAAAGGATCATTAATGTTACAGCTAGGAGGATGTATTTGCATTTATGTTTTGAAGATTGTAAAACATATCTTGAGTGTTGCTCTCATATGTCATAAATGGAGGCATTTAATTTTAATGAATGAAAAGTAGACAACTTTTAATTTCGATTAGATAGCTAGGGTTGTAGGAGGGAAAACTCTACAAAGTTCCCTCTCATGTATTGTATTGTATCAATTAATCTCATTACAATTGTAAGTTGTAGAGTGAGAGAGCATAGAAGGAAAAATATTGTAGAAGGTTGTATATTAAGCATATATCTATTACTATTGAACCTATGTAAAGAGCCCTGGAATTAATACACAGATGTTTTGATTCCATTTCGTGGTGTTCTCATGGTTGTTGTCTACATCTATTGAATGGTATGTTTACAGTTGAGTTATATTCTTTGTTATGCATTTGTTTCAATGCTATGTGTGTATATATTCTCATGATTTCATGTTGAATGTATGAAGTCTATGTGAGGAGAGGCATAAGTTTCAATTGTTTCTCTTCTTGAGAATTCCTGCAAGGAGTGCAGTGAAAGTCCGCAAGGAGTGCATTGAGGGGTTTTCTGAGTTTCATCTTAGAAAATCTTAGGAGAGATACCATTTTCCTCATACCAGCTGAAGTGAAAGTATAGCACGGAGCCATGCAAGGTGTGCATAGGCTAGGTGAAGTTTTAGATTCATCCAACCAAGGAGGAAGGTTGAATAACTATTGTTCCAAGGAATGCACAGAGTTGGAAGTATCAAATAGCCAGTGGTTATTGTGAATGTCGCAAGGAGTGCATGCAAGAACCCCTTAGATGTCTAATTTTGTAGCAGCAAAATAGAGCTTAGGAAGGATAGAGACTTGGAAAGGAGTTTGAAGGAAAAATGAGGTCTAGAGTCACCTCGCAGAGAGTTAAGTTCAGGAGTAAAAGACGTCAAGTATTTGGCTAGGAGTTATCAAGAAATCAAGAACAGTTGAAATTATCAGAGGGAGGATCACTGAAGTTCTGTGGACTATTGGATCTAGTAGATCAGAGGAAGGGTTAAGTTTGAGTGTCTTTCAGCACTCACAAACTTAGGAGGAGTAGCGGCTGTCAGATCTGGATCAACAGGAGCCGTTGATCTAACACTTTGAATTTTGGCATTTCTGAATTCGGGAGTGTGGAGAACATCATGACGAGAAGTCAAGAGTCAAGAATTACAGTTCGCAAAATCCCAAAAGGATCTATACCGTCATATTGTAGGAGGATCTGGACCGTCGATCTGAAACAAATAAGTCGCGAGTTTAGACTTGGGAGGAACCCAAGGAGTGTTATGTTGTAAATTCCCGAGTCACGAATTTCCAAAGTGCTCGAGAGTGGACGCCAAGACTTGACGGGAAGTCATATGGTGGGTGAAATAAGCGAGGATCTAAAGAACCGTTAGCCCTTTTCGGGGTTTCGGGGTTCAGAGTTTGGAGTGTTGGGGTATCATATCAACATCCCCGAAGTCATGATTCGGAAAACGCCTTATAGCATAGACCAAGTCATAGCGTCGTGGTTGTGTGGAGGAAGACTCATGCCTAGTGCTAGTTTACGCAGGCGAGGTTTTCGTATAAGGACCTTTGGAAACACTTGTGCATTGAATATTTATGCAGGGAATCAAAGACTTAATCAGACTCAATGTGGAGATTAAGAATAATCCTTAGACTGAGAGGTCCAGCAGAACCTGCTGAGGTAGGAGTGTTGCATCAGGTGGTATCAAAGCTTGCAATCATTGTTTTCTGTAAGAAAGGGAGACAGAAGGCAAGTTGTCATAGAATTTTGCAAGGAATGGATTTAAACAATGTTTCCTAGAATACGTCAAGATATACAAATGCCTGATCCAGTCGTGGAAAGGGAAATGAGAGAACTCTGTGCTCGATTAGATGCCATGGAGACAGCATAGAAACGAGCTACTGATACTGGATATGTCGGTGAAGGCGAGAGTGAAAATGAGGTTGTAGATGGAAAATAATTTGTAGTTGGAGATGCTGCAGAAGAACGTCTATTCAGAGTTGTTGCAAGAACAGGGGCCAGAGAAAAAATGGGCATTCCGATGTATGAAGGAAAGTTAGACGTTGAAGAGCTACTAGATTGGTTTAGAGCCTTGGACAAGTACTTCGACTACAAGGATGTCGAAGAAGATAAGAAAGTCAAACATGTCATCATTAGACTTAAGGGGCATGCAACATTGTGGTGGGACGAACTGCAAGATGACAGGCGTTGCAAGGGCAAGCAAAGAATCAAAAGTTGGGACAGGATGGTTTCAAAGATGAAAGCCAAGTTTATAACTAGAGATTACAAAATTAATCTGTTTGAAGAATATAGAATTTGAGATAGAAGGGGATGACAGTGAAGGAATACACTGAATTGTTCTATAGGATAAACATTAGAGCTGGTCATCGTGAGAGTGATGATGAAAAGGTCGCTAGATATATGAATGGTCTGAGATATGAGGCCAAGAATTTTCCCACGACAGAGTATAGAAGCCCAAGGATGAAGAAAAGAAACCTCATAATCACCCTGAAAGAGGAGGAAGTTCACAAGGAAGACAATTTGCTGATAGAAATACTTTTTCGTGAGCCAGAGGAAGAGGAAGAGGTAGAGGAGGTCAGATAAAGTGTTTTGTCTTTGAAAAAATTGGACACAAATATTTTGAATGTCCCGATAGAAAAGGATATGGAGGAGGAGAAGCTCACATTTCAGAAGCACAAAGGCGAAATGTTGAGGAAGAATATACAGAAGGTAGAAGATCCTTGATGATGAGGAAAATTCTCTTGAAGTCATAGAAAGAGGTGGAGAATATTGTCCAAAGAAATTTTGTTCAGAACTGCTTGCAAGACCAAGGACAGGGTATGAAAGATAATAGTGGACAACAAAAGAAAAGATAATCTAGTATCCACATAAATGGTGGAGAAGATGGAATTGGAGATAGTTTCACATCCGAGCCCATATAAAGTCTCGTGGTTGCAAAAGGGGAATTAGGTAACAGTCACTAAACAATGTTTAGTTGAATTTAAAATAGGGGGTTACATGGATGAAATCTTATGTGATGTTATTCCCATGGATGTCTGTCATCTTTTGTTGGGTAGACCATGGAAATATGATAGAAATGTTGTTCATGACGGGAGAAAGAACACATACACCTTGGATAAGAATGGATGAACACATATGTTGCTACCAATTAAAGACAAGAAGGTGAAAGCAGAAGCGAGAAATACTATACTTATCATGAGTGGGAAGGAAATTTTGAATGAAGTCAAGAAATAAGAAGACATGTAGTTTGCTATGGTGAGAAAACCTAGAGTCATCTTGACAAGTGCTTCGATAGATGATCTACTAGAGGAAATTCAGGAACTGTTGGAGGAATTTTCTGATATAGTGGTGGACGATTTACCTTGTTCGTTGTTTCCCATCAAGAGTATAAGACATCACATTGACCTTATACTAGGAGAGAGTTTACCAAACAAAGCAGCGTACAGATTAACACCACAGGAGAATGAAGAAGTCAAGCAGCAAGTCCAGGATTTGATGGACAAAGGGTTGGTTAGAGAAATTTTGAGTCCATGTGTTGTACTAACAGTGTTAAGTCCAAAGAAGGATGGTGGATGAAGAATGTGTATAGACTTGAGGGTTGTTGAAGGAAAATCTCCCTGCGGATAGGTAGATCTCCTCAAAGAGCTAGACTCTTAACTCTAAGACAGAAAGTGATTATCATGGTCGCTGACTTACTTTTAGATCTAGGTGGACTAGTGTGTGAGAAGGAAGGAGAAAAGAACTACCTTTTACCAGTGTTTGTCCCTGTACGCTCCGAGTTGAGCTCCAATCTTTCGCTCTTCGATCAGGCCTGTAGACAAACAAAGTACGACCACTTCCTACTCTATCACGATTAGTCCAAAATAGGTCTATCTACTAAAGAGGAAAATTCATGTGAGATTGAACACGAATTAGAAAGAAACAGGCCAAGCAAATTATATTAATGAGGACAAAACATCACTTACAGCCGTAGATGGATTGCAGCAGTTCCATCAAGTCCTCCTTGTCTACCCCTTGCTCAAAAGATCCATGATCCAAATGATGATAGTTTCACTGATTTATCCCTATGAGATCATAGGTCTCTTGCTTCCAAAATATCTCTGTTCCAGCACCACTTATAAGATCATAAGTTTGGTGTGATTCTCCCTTTCCAGTCCCCTTTTCACCATGAGAAAACTTGCTTATATAACCTTGGAGAGGATTTAACCACTTGAGATATCCTTGGAGAAGTTGAGGATTTTCCTCCTTCAGCTGAGGATCTGACCTAAGATCATGGCTGGACTAGGGATCCGAGCTCAACTGCCTTCTAAGAATGAAAAGATCCTTCCCCCATTCATCTCAAAAACTCAACTATTGCCTAAAATAGGTAGTGCTCCCTCAAAAGGGCACTCAGAGCACTATAGTGCTCCCTAGTAGGATTTAGGGGAGTGCCAACGCTCCTAAGGGTAGGAGTGATCCTGCAGAAGGGCCAAAGAGATTTATAACACTCCTAGACAGTGTAAGGGGGAGAGCCAGCACTCCCAGAAGAGGTATAGGGGAGCGCTCCCCTCCAAAAACTCAGTTTTTTAGGTGCTTTTAGATGGCAAAAGGTTTGTAAGCCTACTGACTCATTTCTCCTCTTCCAAATCAAATGTTTGAGGTGTTTCAAGTGTCCTTCTCATGTCATTATAGGCATGACATAGGCATCATGGCATCATGATTTCTTTAAAACTTGTGACACTTGTGAGCAAAATGCGACACTTGTGAATCTTGTAATGACGACACTTGCGACACTATCAAAGTGAGTATTTTTTATGTGTAACAAGGGCTATAAACAAAATCACCATCAAGTATAGATTTCCTTTACCAAGGATGGATGACTTGATGGATTTCTTGAGTGGAGCAAAGTTTTTTTTTTAAATTGATTTGAAAAAGATATATTATCATATTATAATGAGGGAAGGTGATGAATGGAAGACAACATTGAAGACGAATTAAGGACTGCATGAATGGCTTGTCGTGTTGTTTGGTTTGACGAATGCGCCAAGTACTTTTATGAGATTGATGAATGAAGTCTTGAAATATTTCATTGGAAAATTTGTGATTGTGTATCTTGATGATATATTGATCTTCAATAAGGTTGAGGAAGAACATTTGAGACACGTAACTCTAGTGATGAGGAGGTTGCAACAAGAGAAGTTGTTGATAAATTTGAAGAATTCATCTTTCATGAAGAAGGAACTCATTTATTTGGGGTTCATGATCTCTTCGAATGAGTTGAAGATGGAGTCGAAGAAAGTAAAAGCAATCAGAGATTGGTCATCGCCAAGGAATATCTTTGAAGTCAGAAGCTTCTATGGATTAGCTAGTTTTTACAGGAAATTTATTAGAAATTTTAGTGGGATTAGTGCACCAATGATGGATATAGTCAAGAAAAGACATAAATATTTTCACTGGATAGAGGAAGCCGAGAAAAGTTTCAAGTTGTTGAAGAAGAAGATAACTGGACTGCCAATTCTAGTTCTTCCATATTTCAGCAAAACATTCCAAGTCAGATGTGACGCAAGTGGATTCGTGATTGGAGCAATCTTAATTCAAGACAATAGACCAATTGCATACTTTAGTGAGAAATTGAACGAGACAAAGATGGAATATTCAACGTATGACAAAGAGTTTTAAGCAGTCATACAGGTAATGAAGAAATGGAGGCATTACTTAGTTCTGAAAGAGTTTGTCTTGTATAGTGACAACCATGCTTTACAATTCATAACTCAACAGGATAAATTGAACCAAAAACATGTGAAATGGGTTGAATTTATGCAGAACTTTACTTTTGTTATAAAGCACATTTCTGTAACTGCTAACAAGGTTGATGATGCGTTGAGCAGGAAATGTTTGATTCTGTAGGAGTTTCATGTGAAGTCCTTAGGTTTTGATAGACTTAAGGAAATGTATAGAGGTGATTCAAATTTCAAGGATGCTTATGAAGCATGTGAGAATCATGTTCTAAGAGACAGAAGCCAATGTATCGAGTATTTGATTCAGGATGGACTGGTATTCAAAGGAAATCAATTGTGTATTCCGAAGAGTTCTATGAGAGAGAATCTTATGAAGGAAAAACATAGTGGGGGATTGGCTGGACATTTCATCCATGACAAAACATTTGCACAACTGAACAATTTATATTATTGTCTAGGGATGAGGACAGATGTCAAGAATTTTGTCAACAAATGCAGAATTTTCCAGCACATAAAGGGGAAAAGAAAAAATGCAGGATTGTATCAACCATTGCCAATACTAGAGAGGTCGTGGGATGTGGTAAGCATGGCTTTTGTGTTAGGACTACCAAGGACATAGAGAGGTTGTGATTCGATATTCGTGGTAGTTGACAAATTCTCAAAAATGGAACATTTCATTCCATGTCAGAAAACTAGTGATGCAACACACGTTGCAAATATGTTTTTCAAAGAAGTTGTTAGACTTCATGGCTTACACAATAGTATTGTTTCAGATCGAGATACCAAATTTGTTGGTCATTTAGGGAGGACTCTATGGAAGAAGCTAGGAATGGATTTATATTTTATCTCATCATATCACCCTCAAACGGATGGACAAACTGAGGTAGTAAATCAGAGGTTGGGAGATTTGTTAAGGAGTTTAGTAGCTGAACATCACAGTCAATGGGATCAAATTATGGCACAAGCGGAATTCACATATAATGACTCACCTAACAGGAGTATAGGACAAATCCCATTCTAGATAATGTATGGAATGCATTCGAGAGGAGTATCTAAGTTGAGATACTTAGAGCAGAGTGAGTTCAGAAGTGTTGGAGCAGAGGATTTTGCAGCAGAGATGCAAGAGCTTCACATCAAGATTAAGGAGCGATTACAGAATTCCAACCAGGAGTACAAGCATAGAGTAGATCAGCACAGAAGAGAACTTCAGTTTGAAGTGGGAGATTTAGTTTTAGCACACCTGTGGAAGGAAAGGTTCCCAAGGGGAACATATAATAAACCGAAGATCAAAAAAATAGGACCGTGTAATATTTTGAGGAAATTTGAGGCAAATGCTTATGAGATAGAATTGCCAAATGGTGTGGGCATATCACCCATATTCAACATAGCAGATTTGTATCCTTACATAGCCGATAAATAATATGGGGAAGAGATTCAATAGGAAGTTCAATGGGTTAGACAGATTCTTGTAGCTGAAAAGCCGCAGATGGAAAGGATAATTGATCAAAGAATTAGCAAGAAGACCCAAAGGAAGAAACATTTTGAGTATTTGATAAAATGGAAAGGATGCTCGATTGAGGATGCTAGTTGGGAAAGTGAAGAAAATATCCAGAAACATGAACAAACGGTGCAGGATCTCATGAACAAGAGTTCATGAATTTTTTTTTTTCCTTTTTTTTTCCAGCCAAGGGAGTATGATTCAGGAGCATAGTAGGCAAGCCAGCAAAGCAAGCGCAAAAGCGAAGGACAACTGGAAACACACCAGCACACATTTTGAAGACATTTTGAATTTCAAAAAATGGAGCATTAATGTTATAGCTAGGAGGATTTATTTGCATTTATTTTTTGAAGATAGTAAAACAGATCTTGAGCATTGCTCTCATATGTCAGATATGGAGGCATTTAATTGTAATGAATGAAAAGTAGATAGATTTTAATTTCGATTAGATAGCTAGAGCTGTAGGAGGGAAAACTCTAGAAAGTTCCCTCACATGTATTGTATTGTATCAATTATTATCATTACAATTGTAAGTTGTAGAATGAGAGATCATAGAAGGACAGAGATTGTAGAAGGTTGTATAAGCATATAGTTGTTACTATTGAACCCATGTAAAGATCCCTGGAATTAATACAAGGATGTTTTGATTCCATTTCATGGTGTTCTCACGGTTATTGTCTACATCTATTGAATCGTATGTTTACAGTTGCGTTATATTCTCTGTTATGCATTTGTTTCAATGCAATGTGTGTATGTATGATCATGATTTCATGTTGAATTTATGAAGTCTGTGTGAGGAGAGGAAAAAATTTCAATTGTTTCTCTTCCTGAGAGTTCCTACAAGGACTGCAGTGAAAGTCCGCAAGAAGTGCGTTGACGGGTTTTCTGAGTTTCATCTCAGAAAATCTCAAGAGAGATACCATTTTCCCCATACCAGCCGAAGTGCAAGCATAGCACAGAGTCGTGAAAGGTGGGCGCAGGCTGGATGAAGTTTTAGATTCATCCAACCAAGGAGGAAGGTTGAAGAACTATTATTGCAAGGAATGCACAGAGTAGGAAGTATCGAATAGAGAGTGGTTATTCTGAATGATGCAAGGAGTGCATTCAAGAGCCCCTTAGACGTATAAGTTTGTAGCAGTGAATTCAAGCTCAGGAAGGATAGAGACTTGTAAAGGAGTTCGAAGGAAAAATGAGGTCTAGAGTCGCCTCGCAGAGAATTAAGTTTAGGAGCAAAAGACGCCAAGTCTTTGGCCAAGAGTTATCAAGAAATCGAACAAACGGTTGAAATTCTCAGAGGGAGGATCACCGAAGTTCTGTGGACCATTGGATCTAGTATATTAGTAGAAGGGTTAAGGTTGAGAATCTTTCAACATTCACAATCTTAGGAGGAGTAGTGGCCATCATATATGGATCAACAGGAGCCATTGATCTAGCACTTTGAATTTCGACATTTCAGAATTCAGGAGTGTGGAGAACATTGTGATGAGAAGTCAAGAGTCACGAAATTTCGGTTCATGAAATAACGAAAGGATTTGGACCATCAGATCATAGGAGGATCTGGCCTTTCGATCCGCAAAAAGAAGTCGCAAGTTCAGACTTCAGAAGAACCCAAGGAGTGTTATGTTGTAAACTCCCGAGTCTCAAATTTCCAAAGATCTCAAGAGTGGATGCCGGGACTTGACAAGAATTCATATGGTGGGTGAAATAAGGGGGGAGCTAAAGACCCATTATCCATTTTCAGGGTTTCGGGGTTTGGAGGTTGGAGTGTTGGGGTATCATATCAGCATCCTCGAAGTCGTGATTCGCGAAAATACCTTGTAGCGTAGACCAAGTCATAGCATCATGGTCATGTGGAGGAAGATTGGCGCCTAGTGCTAGTTCATGCAGATGAGGTTTTCGTATAAGGACTTGTGGAAACACTTTTGCGTTGAAGATTTATGCGAGGAATCAAAGAGTCAATCAGACTCAAAGTGGATATTAAGAATGATCCTTAGACCGGGAGTTCGAGCAGAACCTGCTGAGGTAGGGGTGTTGTGTCACTCGCCAACAGAGGATCTAACTTTATCGGGTTGTCAAAGCATGGAAAATCCATATCATGAACATAATATATAATAATAAATATAAATACATTATAATAGTTAATGAATAATTAATGAAGAGACACCTTCACAATGAAAGGTCATGTCTCTTCATGGAAGGGCACCCCTACATGGGTATATAAGGCCCTCATTCTTATTGTATCATCATCTCATATTCATATACATTATTTTTTAATATATTATCCTTTGTGGATTATAACCTATTGTCCTACCTACATTGGGTATTTACTTGGTGAACTGACCTGGTTCACCACACTCCTACACCAAGGAAAGTGGCTCACCCGGGGCCAAATTCAACAGAAATTTCCTCATATGATAGGGGCACTCAATGCAATGGTGATCATTTCTTCCTAAGGGGGGAGGGTTGATCCAGGACGATGTTGGCCCTTGACCAAGTTTTGGATATCCTTGGTCAGGTTTGACCTATTTTGGGACTTCGACAGGATGTCGATGGAAAAGCGCAAGTTGAAGCAGAGATCGCAGAATCTCGACCCCTTTCTAGGGAGTTTTGTGTTTTGGGCTTATGTAACGGGTATGTGGATGTCGACCCATGGGTTTACCCATGTTTAGGCCCATTTTGTAATGTATAAATAGATGTTTAGGCAATGTAAGAAGATACGTGAAGGATGATATACACATCTGTGTGATGATGTGCTAAGTGCAAGTGATAGTTGTACATGCTTTGTGCATATTGTGTGAAGCTTGCAAAGCTAAGTGCAAGTGACTATAGAAATTGTGTAAAGGCATTGTGTTGTAACCTAGCTCAAGGAAGGAGGATCTGTGCACGCAGATCTCTTGTCTTCTGCAGAGTAGGATCTTGATGCTATGTGCTTGTAAGAAGCTTGATCGCAGATAATAAAGAAGAGAATAGTTTGTGAATGTAACCCCAGGCTGGAGGTGAACCACATATATCTTGTGTTGTGGTTTCTTTGTGCATTGTGAATGTTTTACTACTTATATGATTACTGCTTAGTGTAACGATGTATTCTTAAACGAATATGATAGCTTAGTGCCTAATGATGTGAATAATATGTTAGATCTTATCTATGTTGATATTCTTAGTGCGATCTGGATGAATACTACGTTGCTTTGTAATTAGGGTTTATCTGCGCTATATACAAAGGTTAAATACTAATGAATTATAACTGCTAAGTGCTCTATTAAGGTGTTACAATCATAGATCTATGTCCCAGCTAAGGTTGTAGACACTGGAGTCCTGCAACAGCCCCTGCCTCTACCTTGGGTGAGACTTCATCTGCTTCGCAGGTGTTTTCGAAAGGGCCAATAGTTAGGGTATTGTTGGTGTGTTGTTGAAGCGTTGAACCCTGGGTCTGCCCATGTGCCAACAAATGGTTTCGTTGCTGGGAACTGAAACTTTGATTTCTAGGAACTAAACAAAAGAGAAATATTTTTGCGTAGATATGTTTCCCTGGTGCACAATATTCTACTTAACTACGAAGCTCTGTGCTAATAAAGGAGGCAGATCTGAAGAAAATAGGTAAGATCAGTGAATTTGTTTATTAAAGAGGTAAGATCTGAAAGCTTTGTGCTTTAATAAAAGTAAGATAAGTGGAATTTTTTTTTTCAAAAGTATGGATCTAGGTGTGTTTGATAAATTTTGTCCTAGCTTGAAAGCTAGGGCACAGTTAGAAGAAAGAAGATGTGATATGAATAGATCTGATAGAAATAATGAAAGGTATGTTATTCCTATGCATAGAAAGAATGTTTGGACTAACAAATGGATGTAGGAGCCTAGAAAGAATTTTTTTCAAGTTAGTTACTATGATCCTAGTGCGCAGTATAGGAAAGGTTGGGGATTGTTCAAGAGAAAGAGAGGATTAACTCTTTGTTATATTTGCAGAAGACCGAGACATCTTGCTAAGGAATTCCCTGGTAGAGGTCCTACTTTCCTTTGTTGTAAAGCTATGGACCATGAAGTTTTGGATTTCCCTAGAATGATTTCTAATATTGAAAGAATGAACATGAGACCAGAAAACCCTGAGGAAGGACAAGAAACTAAGACCATGGAAAAACCCAAAAAGAATCAGAGATTGTATTACTACGAATGAAAGAAACCCTGAATGATCACAGAAATATCAACTTATCAGAGATATTCAAAGAAAAAGAGTGCATAGAAACAAGAATAGGAGACTTTGACATTGACTGTGATCTGGATGAGGAAACAAAGGTGAATATCATGACAAAAAGAACCTGGGAAATTTTAGGAGAGCCTGCTATGAGTCCTTCATTAGGAGGAATAGGATTATTTTGAGGAAATTTGATAACCCTATGTGGAAGACTTACCCAGATATCTATGAGTGCTCATGGAACTTTGACAGAGGAATATTTTGAGGTTGTTAAATTTATTGAGAGCAGCGCCCCATTTTCTATGTTACTAGGAAAAACCTGGATTGAGAAGGATCAGACCAGAAGAAAAGAAGAGGAATCCCTAGAACATAAGAAGTAAGAACTAAGAGACTTCATGATGAAGAGGATATCACATTTACTGAAATAAAAAGAGGACCAATCAAAGCTATTAAGGACCGTCTATATGAATGTCAAAGATGAAAGAACCCAGAAGGACTTACAATATATGTCTGTACAGAAGAGAAGAGCACCTACCTCAGACAGAGAAGAAGTACTACTATCTAACCCTATGAAAGAATCTCAACAACGCGAAGTTACTATGTTGAGTACAGATAAGAATCAGAATGGGAAGAGGAACCCAGTAACACATATCACAGGGAAAAAAGACAGAAATCTCAGCAAGAAGAGAGAAAAGCTAGAAAATTTGCAGGAGGTTCCAAAGGAGACTTCATAGAAGGTAGGTTTTCAAAACTAGAACTTCGTCGGGATATCATAACAGCGCCAAGTGGCACTTCGCCATGGTGGAGCAATATGACCATTGGAGGCATTATGAATGTTAGACCAATGCTCCCGAATGGTTAGAACAATAGTTATGACCAGAAATCTCGCCAACAGACCGTTGGGACTGCGCTATAACGAATAGAACAACATTGATGAAGGATTCTCGCCTGTTGGAGAGGTATGTTACCTCATTGTCTACTTAGTCCATTGACTATTGCACCGAGAACACTTTCACGAATTCTATCCAAGCCAACGAGAGAACTCATTGCTACCGCACTGTGTTTACTGAGATCGACGCCTGTTCTATTACATTGAGCATTCATTCATCGACCTGAGTTATCTGATCGAGAGTGTGCATGTTGAACAAAATCAGCGCCATAGAGAAGTCGATTGAAGAAGTTCTAATTGATTTAATGGCCGAAAAAGTAATGTCTGCAAGGATTCAAGCTTCATCAACGAGAGGAGTGAAAGCCTCTTCGTCGACTACTTGCGTATCTGGACCATCCCGAGCCGCAGCCGAGAAAAGAACCAAGCATCGAGATGACTTGGTTAATGAAAAGTTGATCCCATCTATCCTACCCAACTACATCCTGCCCCTGGTCAGCGTGGTGAGTCGTGATAATGTCCCAAGGGACTTCGATTATACTTTGGTTACTGTGTACCTCCCAAAGGGGATACGTGCAGTTCGAACCCAGCTAGACAAGATCATGAGATTAAAATTCAGTGACTTCAACCTAGGGGATCGCAAGAAACACAACATGCTCGCCCCTCATAGGTACTTGACTAGGATGAAGGGGAAGAACTCGAGGATAATCCCCCAACCATGGACTATGAACCTCGAGAAGTCCATTATCCTGAACATAATGAAGATACCACATTTTGGAAGGCACCAGGAAGTTAACACATGTGTTAATATCTTGTTGTCGTGCTACCATGGCGGCTATCTATGGCTAGACAGACGCATCACCATTGATCTAGCGTTGATCCATAGGATCACCGGATTGATCATGCAGGGACCAGACCCGTAAGAATTCTACCTAGGGAAGGTTGCATACCGTGCACTGGCACAAATGATTAAAGATACCTATGGAGATGTAGAAAATGGGACGTGAGGCTACAAGGTATATTCCATCTAGAATGGCGTAGTGCGCCTGGCCTGTCAGTCGATCATAGGGAAGATAGTGAGAAAGAACAAACTTACACAGGGCGCAGGGTCCATTGTTGATCTCACTGGGAAATGCGTAGAAGGACTACAAATGAATTGGGAAAAGTACTTAGTCAACTAGTTAGAATTGGATTATCGCGAAGCTCAAGATCAGGGCTATGAGTTCCACTTTAGTTGGCTCTTGATCCTCATCACATTTACATCTTGGGAGATGCCGGAAGGTGAAACCTTCCCCGACATTGAGTTGTTCGAGCCGCTCAATGCGAAGTTCACTACACTCTGGTATTCAAGCGATATGGGAAAACAATGGCATTCAAATGAAGTATTCCATACATACTATCTCCAATTAAAGAAGGCTATTGAAGTTGTCCCTTATATGACGTCGAGCACTCTACACCGGTTCAACCCAGTTATGAAGTTACACGCAGATCGACACTTCATTTGCATCCCTGCGCGTGCAAATGAGAGTAAAGAAGAGCTTCAATCATACTATAAGCACACATAAGAGGACCTAGAAGAGATAACTAAGGACTGTCCTACTGAGATCCTTATCCCTATTGACCCCGCAAAATTGTCTAATCCCAAACAACTCAGAATCTCGGAGGACACTCACGAAGCACATGACACACCTAGAACCAACAGAAGGAAGAAGATAGAAGAGGTACAGAACCTAAGCAGTGCATCAGAAGAAACTACTTCAGAATCACCTGGAGGAGGAGGTAATGATGAAGTATATAAAGAAGAGAACAATGGAAAAGAAGATAAGAAGAAGCAAGGCGAAGTAACACCACCTAGGGATCCCATTGATGAGACTGATCCATCTAAGAAAGGAATGTTTCCCCCACGAAACCTACTTCCTGTAAGAAGTCCAAAGATACTAAGACTAAGCTGTAGACTGTACTCACACTCAATGACTTTGAATTCATCATCGCAATCATATCAGATGCCTCACAAGGCCTCTTGCAGAACATTGAAGCCAAACAAGCAGCCATGTATGATAGAATTGAGGTAGAACTCAGAGGGGTACAACATGCCCTTCACTCCAGCCGCACAGTGTCCACTACGCCCCCGCCATCAGAAGAACTAGAGTTGGGAGATGAGCCTACCCAACTCTGCATATTAGATGATGTGACCGAAGCTCGCCTTCGTCGTGCACAAGAAGAAAAATAACAGGCCACAGTGGCCCTAAATCAAACACAAGAGGAAGTAATAGAGAAATGCAAGATTAGGCATCAGGATAAGGCTGCCCTCCAGTCAAAATTCGAAGAAGAGAAAGCAAAAATCTAGTGAGAGAAGGAAAAGTTTCTCACAAAGAAGGTTGGAGTAAAACAAGTAGTCAACAAAGCACTCCGCTCTCTGATAGGCTTAGAGAAAAATCAGGAAGACCCAGTAGAGCATCAAGTAGCAAAGCTCGTTGAATCCATTCAGAAGCTTCAAAAGAGAATAACAGATCTAGAGTTGTAGTCAGTACCAAGCACTCATCAGGATGTGTGAGATCAAAGAGAATCAACTGCTTGGAGTGAAGTTGAGAGAATCAAGACCTTTGCCATATAATGTAAACAACTCAGTGATCACAATGCACAGACTTATGAAGGACTTACTGAAGACCCTAAACTAAAGACACTGGAGTCCCAACTCCAGGAGGCAAAGAAGAAATCAACAACAATACAAGAATAGTGGAAGATCTTGTCTATGGTTTTAATAATGAAAAGATCACAGAAACAATGCATTGTTCAACAACAAGTCCATGCCATATAGAGAAAAGTCATGGAAGTGAGTCAGAGGATCCAGCCAGTCCAGGATGCAGCTTGCCAACTATTTGAGGAGATTGAAGGATGAGGAGAAGGACTAGAGAAAGTAGTCACTACAGTTGAGCAATGCTTGGAAGGACCTGTGAATGAGGTAGTTCTTCGGGACTTCATCAAGAAGGAGGCCTTGTCGCAGTAACAGGTCAAAGCAGCTCGAGCCAAACTTGAGGATTTTGAGGCAAAACTAACCAAAGCAGAGTGACTCGGGACGAGTCACAGGTGAGTGTTGGGGGCATGTTGGCCCTTGACCAAGTTTTGGAGATCCTTGGTCAGGTTTGACCTATTTTGGGACTTCAACGGGCTGTCGAAGGCGGGGCACAAGTCGAAGCAGAGATCGTGGAATCTCAGCCCCTTTTTATGGATTTTTAGTTTTTGGGCTTATGTAATGGGTCTAGGGATGTCGGCCCATGGGTTTACCCATATTTAGGCCCATTTTGTAACGCATAAATAGATGTCTAGGCGATGTAAGAAGAGACGTGAAGGATGATATAGACATCTATGTGATGATGTGCTAAGTGCAAGTGATAGTTGTACATGCTTTGTGCATACTGTGTGAATCTTGCAAGGCTAAGTGCAAGTGATTGTAGAAATTGTGTAAAGGCGTTGTGTTGTAACCTAGCTCAGGGAAGGAGGATCTGGCGGTGTGTGCAGATCTCCTATCTTCTGTAGAGTAGGATATTGATGTTATGTGCTTGTTGTTATTGGATAAATCGGTGAATGAGGACATAAAATATCTCCCTAGATCCACCTAGATGTAGAACAAAACAATACAACACATGACGCTTTCCCTAAGTTACAATCATTGAATTTACTACCAAAGAAGGAATGGATGACATACCTTTACATATCTTTTCCTTATGTCTTTGTTGTCCCTCCTTCACTCTGGTGCTCTTGTGAGATCAGATATGCAATGACACAAACCAACCAAAGTGAAAGAAACAATAATAGATTCAATGAAAACCTAAACATGTGATCAAGGAGTCATGTAGTAAAATGCTAATGATTTTATGGGAAAGAAACATGTCACCATATTATTTTAAGTAAAAGTGGAAGATACAACTAAATTGCCTTGATGTCGCAAGTTCCCTTTTAATGGTCCTTTGTTCCAACACACACATACACTTACTCTGAATTTGTATGAAGATGCTCCACAAAATCTTAATGGACAAATGAAGGCCTCAAGAATCAGTTGTACCAGGAACCTTCACACAGTCTTCAACTTATTCTTTCAGCAATTCTTTGTTCAATATTGCTTAACCTTTTCCATGAGAAACTGATCCAGATTATTTTCGGCACGAAATGAGATCGGAGATATAATAAAGAAATGCACAGAGATATCGCAGATATTCAATAATATAACAGAAATATATCAGATATGCAACCATAAACACAAAGATATAGTAATACACGATTTCTATTAATGAAATAAATGTATAGAGACTGTAAAAATACAGAGTGAAAGACTCGCTAGAATGGTGGCAGCTTATCTCTGAGAAGAGATGTGATGGCTACTCGCATTCACAAGAAGATGATTAAAATGAGGCTCTGAAGGCCTTTTTACAATAAATAGGAATTCCTAAAACCCTATACATCCAAAAACCTAACCCTAGGAGATGAAACGCCAAAAGTCATGTGGGCCCCGTTTGGGTAAGTTAGTACATCAACTTCTCGAGGTCGTAACTTTTGCATACGATCTCCGTTTTAGGCGTATGATAGCTCGTTGGAAACGTATCGTCGAGGAGATTAATTTTTGGGTCTCAATAATTCCTTCACCTATCATTGAGAACCTATATCTTGAAAAACCTTCATTTATGCCCTCAAAATGGCCCCGGAAGTTAAAACCTGCTAAAAATAGTAAATTGTCAAAATTGCCAGAAAGTTGTTTTAAGCTAGTCGGAAAAGGTGGGAGGCCACCAATATCCACCTGGATCAATCCTCCCTCCTTTGGAAGAAATGGTCTCCATTACATTGAGTTCCCGAGGGAGAGGGAAAAGCATTTGCTGGATCTGCATCTTGGTGATTTGTTTGTATTGCTGGAGACGTCGCACTGCTTAGTTTGTGGAAGTCTGTCATGAACCTGTTGAAGCTGAGGTTGTTCAAAAAGTCAAGATACATGAGAGGAAGGTGTGTAGAAGGAATCTTTTCACTTTGCTACAACCTTGTTGACCTACTTCTGTTGGATAGAAGGTGCAGGGGTCGAGGTTGTAGTAGTTGCAGTGTCCTTTTGTTCCCCTTTTGAACAATAAAACCATCACATGGGCTCCTTCACCCATCACAGGGGTACACATCATTTCATATCAAACAACACACCCATCTCATGGGCATCTTCCCTTCTCAGGGGAACACATCATTTCATATCCGTCTCAGAGAGAGCGACATACAAAACTCATGGGCATCTTCCCTATATAGGGGAACACAACGCTCCATATCCATCTCGGAGAGGAACTACACACACATATCATGGGAACACCCAACTCATGGGCTCTCTCTCAGACCAAATCACCTAGTCTATGTCTTGGAGGATGTCTCACATAGTTGTAATCATCAAAACTCCCTCTCATCTAGGGAGGCATTCTCCACCAAGCCAAGTCTCTAATGGATGTACTTGAACTTCGTCTTGGCTGTAATCATCAACACTCCCTCTCATCTAGAGAGGTATTTTTTTTGTCCCTCGACCAATTTTTGGAGAACCTTGGTCATGTTTGACCATTTTTGGGACTTCGACGGGTTGGTCGAAGACAGGACACCTAGGCGAAGTGGAGATCATGGGATCTCACCCCCTTTTGTGGGATTTTTGAGGATTAGAGTTTATGTAATGGGTATGGGATGTTGGCCCATGGGTTCACCCATGTTTAGGCCCCTTTTGTAATATACAAATAAGTATCTAGGAGATGTAAGAAGGATTCAGTTGTAAGACAATGTGATAAGTGAAAATAGTTGTGAATGCTTTGTGCATACTCTGTGCTGAGAACTTGCAGAGCTAAGTGAAAGTGAGTGTAAGAAGGCTATGTGTTGTAGTAAACTCGGGGAAGGAGGATTTGGCAAGGTGCACGCATATCTCTTGTCCTATGCAGAGTGGGTTTTGTGGCTCTGTGCATGTAAGAAGATTGAAAGAAGATAATAAAGAAGAAGAAGAGTTGGTGGACGTAGTCCCACACTGGGGTGAACCACGTACATCATGTGTTGTGATTGATTTGTGCTATTGATGTGATTTATGCTTAGTGTTGAATATTTATATATGTTAGATGCATATGATGTAGTAGCTTAGTTCTTAATAACATGAATGAATACTATATCTGTTTGATTCTATGTGTTAAATGATTATCTATGCTTGGATCTGATGGAATACTGCGTTTTTCTGTAATTAAGGTTTGAATCTGCGATGTGAATAAGGGTAAAATCTAATGAATGTAACTGCTAAGTTCTCTATTAAGTATTGTGATCACAGATCTGTGTCCCAGCTAGGTTGTAGACACTTGAGTCATACAACCCCCCTACCTCTACCTTGAATAAGAATTCATATGCTTCATAGGTGTTTCCGAAAGGGCCAGCAGTTAGGGTTTTGTTGGTGCATTGTTAAAGCATTGAACCCTGGGTCTTCCCTTGTGCCAAAAAATGGTTGCGTTGTCGGGACCTGAAACTGTGATTGTTGGGAACTGAGGAAAAGAGAAATATGTGTGTGTATATATGTTGTTGTAGTGCACAATATTCTACTTGACTTATGAATATCCGTGCCAAGAATTGAAGTCCTATCTGAAGAAAAGAGGTAAGATCTTAAAGCTTGGTGCTATGATAAAGGTAAGATAAGTGGAATTTTTTGTTTCAAAACAATGGATCTAGGTATATTTGATAGATTTCGTCCTAGTCTGAAAACTAGGGCAGAGCTAGAATAAAGAAGATATGATATGAATAGATCTAATAGAAATAGTGAAAGATATGTTATTCCTATGCATAGAAAGACGTTTTGGACTAACAAGTGGATGGAGGATCCTAGAAATATTTTTTTGGAGGTTTATCATCGTGATCCCAGTGCGCAGTATAGGAAAGGTTGGGGATCATTTAAGAGAAAGAGAGGATTGACTCTTTGTTATAGTTGCAAAAGACCGGGACATCTTGCTAAGGAATTCCCTAGTAGAGGTCCTACTTGCCTTTGTTGTAAGGCTACTGGACATGAAGTTTTAGATTTCCCTAGAATGATTGCTAAAGTTGAAAATATGAACATGAGACAAGAAAACCATGAGGAAGGTCAAGAGACTAAGAATATGCCAAAGAAACAGAAAGACTCTGAGGCTATATTATTGCATATGAAAGAAACACTAAATGATCACAGAGACATCAGTTTATCAGAGATCTTAAAAGAGAAAAAGTGCATAGAAACAAGAATAGGATACTTCGACATAAACTGTGTATTGGATGCAGAAACATAGGTGAACATCATGACAGAAAGTACTTTGAAAATCTTAAGAAAGAGTGCTATGATTCCTTCATTGGGAGGAATAAGATTGTTTAAAGGAAATATGATAACCCTATGTCGAAGACTTAATCATGCACCTATGAGTGCTCATAGAACATCGACAGAAGAAGGATTCGAGGTCATTAACTTTATTGAGAACAACGCCCATTTTGCACTTTTGTTAGGAAGGACTTGGAATGAGACAGATTAGATATGAAGTAAAGAATAAGAGGAAACTATAGAACAGAAAAAGAAAGAATTAAGGGATTTCATGGCTACAAGAATAACACTCTTAATAGAAGAACAAGAGGACAAGTCGAAGCAACTGAGGGCCAGATACTTAGCTTTCAAAGTTGAAAGAAAACAAGAAGGCTTAAAGAACCTATCCATGTAGGAGAGTAGAGAACCTACTCTAAAATCAGTAAAAGAAAAAGTATTACCCTCGAACGTTGTGAAAGATCCTCAACAGTGAAAAGGTTCTATACTAAGAGAAGATAAAAACAAGAATGGAAAGAGGAATCCAGAGATGTAGATCACAGGGAAGAAAGAAAGAAACCTCAGTAAGAATAAAGCAAAGCTAAAAAAACTGTAGGAGGTTCCAGAGAGGACTTCGCAGAAGGAAAGTTTTCAGAACTTGAACCTTGCTGGAATAGCAGAATAGCACCGAATGGAACTTCGCCACAGAGAATAAATATGACCGTTGGAGGCATCCAAACCATTATAAAAATTCTCTAGAATGTCTAGAAGCATAGTTATTGCCGGAACATTTTCCATTGGACCGTTGGAACCACACCATAACGGATGGAATTGTATTGATTAAGGCATTCCTGCCCATTGGAGGAGTTCGTTAAGATGTTGTCTATTTAACCCGTCAAATTTTGCACCGAGGACACTTTTGTAAATTGTGATTTCCGAGTCCACAGAGAACTAATTTATTTCACGCAGTGCTTATTGAGGCCTTGCCACCCATTCTTATTACCTTGAGCATTTGTCCACCTATCCGAGATATCTAATCTCAAGTGTGTATGCCAAGCAACCTTAACGCAATAGAAAATTATGTTGAGGAGATCCTAATAGACCTTATGGCTAAGAATGTCATGTTCGCGGGATCATATGCCTCATCGATGAGAGGATTTCAAGCCTCCCCATCGACTGCACGTCAATCTGGGCCATCCTAAACTGTGACAAAGAAATGGAGCAAGCATCGCGATGACTTGGAAAATGTGAAGATCATCCCATCAATCCTGCTCGACTATATCCTGCCTCTAGCTAGCAGGGTTAGTTGTGATAACGTCCCAAGGGATTTTGATTATACATTGATCACTGCATACCTCCTGAAAGAGATACGCACAGTTGGACTACAATTATGATAGATTATGATGCTAAAGATCAATGAATTCAACTTGGGAGACTGCAAGAATTATGTAATGCTCGCCCCACATAAGTATTTGACAAAGACAACGGGGAAGAAGTCAAAGATAGTCCCCCAGCCATGGACCATGGACATCGTGAGATCAACAATCCTTAACATGATGAAGATAACACACTTTGGCAGACATCAGGAGGTTAACGCGTGCGTTAAAATCCTCCTGTCATGCTACCATGGTGGTTACCAGTGGTTGGATCGACACATCACCATAGATCCGACATTGATCCATCAGATCATCGAATTGAGCATGCAAGGACCCGACCCTCAGGATTTTTACCCAGGGAAGGTTGCAAATTGCACCCTAGCGCAGTGCATAAAATAAACTTACGGCGGTGTTGAGAAAGGGAAGTGGGGCTACAAGGTAGCCTCCATCCAAAATGGCACAGTGTGACTAGCTTTCCATTTGATCATTGTTAAGCTCGTCAGGAAGAACAAACCAACGTATGTCACGAGGTTCATCGTCGACCTCGCAGGAAAATGCGTCGAACGGATGCAAATGAACTGGGCGAGATACCTCGTCAACCAGTTGGAGCAAGATTGTCGCGAATCATAGAACCTGGGCTACGATTTTCATTTTAGTTGGTTGTTTATTATCATTTCCTTCATCACCTGGGAGATGCCAGAAGGAGCGGATTTCCTTGAAATCAAGTCGTCTGAACCAATGGCCGCGAAGTTCACTATGTTGGGGTATTCGAGCGACATGGAGAAACAATGGCAATCCAATGTGTTGTTCCACACATATTATTTACAGCTGAAGAGGGCCATTGAATCTTTCCCTCACATGACGCTGAACACTCTACAAAGGTTCAAGCCACTTGTGAAGTTTCACACAGATAGGAATTTCATTTACATCACTGTGCGTGCAGACAAACACAAGGAAGAGCTCTAGTCCTATTACAAACTCATAGAGGAGGACATGAAAGAAATAACCCAAGAATGGCCTGTAGAGTTCCTTGTACCGGTCGAACAAACATAGATCTCTGATCCCAACCTCATCAGTAGTCTTGTAGTCACTCGAGAAGACTATGATGGACCCAACAACAATAGGAGGAAGAAGAAGGAATAAGTATAGGAAATGAACAACACATCAAAGGAAACTACACCAGATTCAAAGGAAGTAGGAGGAGATGACGAAGTATACTAAGAAAAGAACGAAGGGGAAGAAAAAAAACAGGAACATGGTGAAGTGACACTTCCTAAGGATCCCATCATGGAGGCTGAGACATCCAAGAAAAGAAAGGTTTCCTCGAAGAAACCATCAACACGGAAGAAATCACGAGAAAATAAGAATCAATTACAGACTGTACTCACGGTGGATGATATTGACCTTATCATCACAGCTGTATCAGACACCTTGGAAGAAATTTTGCAACAAAATGAATCCAAACAAGAGACAATGTTTGACAATATCAATTTGTAGCTCAAAGGGGTACAACAAGCTCTTTATTCGAGCCACACAGTGTCTACTGCGTCGTTGTCATCAGGGGGCATAGAAGTAGGAGATGATCCTTCCCAGCTACGCAGATTATCAAATTCGACAAAGGCTCACCTTCGTCAGGTCCAGGAGGAAAAGTAGCAGGCCACAGAGTCATTAAAGCAAGAAAATAAGGAAGCCTTAGAGAAAAGTCAGGTTTTGCAGCAAGAGAAAGATGACCTCCAGGCGAATCTTGCAGAGGATAAAGCGCAGATCCAAAAGGAAAAAGAACAACTGCTCGCATAGAATATTGGATTCAAGGAGGCAGTCACCAGAGCACTTCACTTTGTTCCAGGCCTCACATATATAGAAGAATAAAAAATGGAGAGTCAAGAGTGGAGAAGATCTCTAAAGATATTCAACAACTTCAAGCAAGAGTGGCAGAACTGGAACTGAAAGCAGTGCCAAGCACTCTGGAGGAAGTGTGAGACCAAAGCGAAGAAACTACTAGGAGCATAGCAAAAAGGATCAAGGTGTTGGCCTTAGAATGTAAGCTACTTAGCAACCACAATGCATAGACCTATGAGAACCTTGTAGAGGACCCAAAACTAAGAGAATTAGAAGAACAAATTCAAGAGGAAAAACAACAAGCATCGATAGTGCAAGCGCAACTGAAACTACTTTTAGCAGTTGAGAAGATGAAAAGGTCACAAGAACGATGAATAGTTTAGAAACAGGTCCATTCCATCCAGAGTAAAGTAATGGAAGTGACCCAAAGACTACATCCGTCACAGGACGAAGCCTGCACACTTTTTGAGGAGATCGAGGGACAAGGTGCACAGCTAGAACAAGTGGTCACCTTAGTGGAACAACGCTTGGAAGGACCTGTCACTGAGAAGGTCATTCAGGAGTTTGTCGAGAAGGAGGCTCTGGTGAAACAACAAGTCGAGGCAGCTCAAGCCAATATAGAGGCCTTCAAGGCAAAGTTTCCCAAGTCAGAGTGACTCGAGACGAGTCACAGGTGAGTGTTGGGGGCATGTTGGCCCTCAACCAAGTTTTGGAGAACCTTGGTCGTGTTTGACTATTTTTGGGACTTCAACAGTTTGGTCGAAGGCAAGACGCCTAGGAGAAGCAAAGATCATGGGATATAGCCCCCTTTTGTGGGATTTTTGGGGATTAGGGTTTATGTAATGGGTATGGGATGTCAACCCATGGGTTTACCCATGTTTAGGCCCCTTTTGTAATATATAAATAAGTAGCTAGGTGGTGTAATATGGAGTCAGTTGTAAGCCAGTGCACTAAGTGAAAATAGGTGTGAATGGTTTGTGCATACTATGTGTTGAGAACTTGCAGAGATAATTGAAAGTGATTGTAAGAAGGCTTTGTGTTGTACTAAGCTCGGGGAAGGAGGATTTGGTGAGGTGCACGCAGATATCCTATCCTATGCGGAGTGGGTTTTGTGTCTCTATGCATGTAAGAAGATCGAAAGAAGATAATAAAAGAGAATAAGAGTTGGTGGACGTAGCCCCACACTGGGGTGAACCACGTACATCCTGTGTTGTGATTGATTTTTGCTATTGATGTGATTTATGCTTAGTGTTGAATCTTTATATATTTTAGATGCGTCTGATGTAGTAGTGTAGTGCTTAATAACGTGAATGAATTCTATATCTCTTTGATTCTATGTGTTAAATGATTAGCTATGCTTGGATCTTATGGAATATTGTGTTGTTTTGTAATTAGGGTTTGAATATGCAATGTGAATAAGCGTAAAATCCAATGAATGTTAACCACTAAGTGTTTTGTTAAGTATTGTGATCACAGATCTATGTCCCAACTAGTTTGTAGACACTTAAGTCCTACAACCCCCCCTACCTCTACCTCGGGTGAGACTTCATTTGCTTCACAGGTGTTGCTGAAAAGGTCGATAGTTAGGGTTTTGTTGGTGTGCTATTGAAGCATTGAACCCTGGGTCTGCCCCTGTGCCAAAAATTATTCACTAGGCCAAGTCTCTCACAGAAGTACTTGAACTTTGTCTTGGAAATAATCATCAACACTCCCTCTCAGCTAGGGAGGTATTCTCCACCAGGCCAAGTCTCTCACGAAAGTACTTGAACTTCGTCTTGGCAAGCGGTTTGGTGATGATATGGGTAGGAAGGTATTGCACGTGTACTTCTTTCCTCAACACCATGTCTCTGATATAATGATATTTTATATCAATGTATTTCGATCTGTCATGAAACATAGGGTTCTCAAAGAGATTCACACAATTCTGGTTTTCACAATGAATAATGGTAGAATCTATCTCATGATAAAATAAATATATCAGAAGCTTGTGAAGCCACACTGATTCATGGACAACCACACTCAATGATATATACTCTACTTCTACAGTACTCAATGCCACAGACCTATGTTTTTTTCTACACCAGGAAACCATGGCAGACCCCAAGGTAAAACAACAACTGGAGGTGCTCTTTCGGTCCACTGCGCTCCCTTCCCAATATGTATCGGCATATACCTACAAACTCAAGTCTACACTAGAGGCATATCTCATGCCTAATCCAATTGTGCCCCGTAGGTATCTCAATACATGTTTTGATGCTATCTAGTGATTCTGTATCAGTTGACTCACGAACTGACTAAGTAGATTAACTGCATATCATATATCAGGTTTGGTGTTAACCAGATACATCAATGATCCAATCAGTTGTCGGTACAAGTGTGAATCAATCTCCCTTCAATCAACATCATTCATTTTCTTCAAATACATCACCATTGGTGTAGGCATGGATTTGCACTCTGTCATACCAAACTTCTTCAATATTTCCACTGTATATTTTCCTTGACTCGGGAAAATCTCATCAGTTCTTTTCCATACTTATAGTACCCAGAAGTAGTGCATCATACCCAAATCCTTCATCTTGAAAGCAAAAGTCAATGCTCGCTTGCATTCAACAAAAAGTATTTCTGAACTAGTAAGTAATAAATCATCCACATACAAGACCAAGATCATGCATTGGTCACCAACAATATGTTAATATAGGTTTGGATCAGAAACACTCTTGATGAGACCTAGACTCATCAATAATCCATCCATATTCTCGTACCAAGCACGAGGTGTCTGCTTTAGTCCATACAAAACCTTCTTCAACCTGTACACATGATATTTCTCATCGTATTTCAAGAATCCTTTTGCCTTCTTGATGTAAACTTATTCCTCAATATCACCATTGAGAAAGGTTGTCTTTACATCCATCTGATGTAGTTTCCAACTCATGGATGATAGTATGAATGGAAGTGTATTGGGCTACTGGATCAAAATGTCTCATCATAGTCAACTCCCTTTGCTTCTGAGATTCCTCTGGCTGCAAATATCGCTTTTTATTTCTCGATACTTCCATCAATTGAATATGTCTCATCGTAGTCAACACCCTCTACGTGTGAGAGTCCTATGGATACAAATCTCACTTTGTATTTCTCGATACTTCTATTAGCTACATGCTTGATCTTATAGATCCACTTGGAACTCTATAGATTTCTCTTCTAGTATCAGAACAATATCCCATACATCATTCTTCAAAATAGACTGATACTCTTCTGTCATGGCATCTTTCCATACCTGCTAACTTGTTTCTTCTCCATGACACAAAGACTTTATATCAACAATGTGGCTCATGGATGAAGAATAGCTTGAAAAAATTTTGGTCTCTTTCTCTCTCAGAATGTGCCTTGAGGAGTTGCATGTCCCTCTACCCCTTGCAGAGTTTGTCAAGCCCGGAAAGGCCTTTTATGGCCTACTGCAATTTCTCTGGGAATATCAAATGGAGAAATTGGATAAATTGTATCAATGGATATCTCCCTCTGGACTGCTGAAGAGGAAGAAGGTATTGTCTCACTGTCAATCTCCATCTGATATTCTATGGATCTTTGAAAGGATGTCTCTTATTAAAATATAACATATCTACTTACCTCAATCTATCTCTGACCAGGGATGTAGATCCGATATGATTTCAAAGATTCATTGTATCCCACAAATGTATCGTTTCTCCCTAAAGGGTCTAGCTCGGATCTCTTCTCTTTGGGTACATGAAAATATATTGGGAACCCAAATATCCTTAAGTGTCCAATCTCAGGCTTCACTCCGGTGAAGTATTCTTCGGGGCTTCTACTTTGAACATATATTTTTTTCATGCATGCTTCTGCTCATAGATCATAGGAAGATTATGATCATGCATCATTTCTTTAGTTCCCTCAATGATGGTTTTGTTCTTCCTCTTTATCAAATAGTTTTGACTCCCTCTGAAGTCAAGTGAATCCCTCTGAAGTTTGAAGGATAAACATCTTCCTTCATTGTTAACCTTCTTGGACCAAGAAAACAAATGAAAGGAAACAAAAAAAGAATATCTCCTAGAGGAGAATACTGAGTACATCTCTAGAATCAAAACAATTTAAGGATTGTTGTCACAGCTACAATACCTACTTGTAGTGTAGAAAAATTAGAAATGCATATTAGAGGCATGATAATTAAAACAGTCAAACCTGGAGTCTTCAATTCCAGTGTGTTGTTCCTCTGAATGCGTTGATATCCCTCTAGATCCACGATTTCAACAAAGGTTCCTTCCTCCTGCAAGTACCCTCATGACAATGATACAAATAATATATACAAGTGCATACCTGAGGGTGTTGATATGATTTTTCCAATGGAACCTGGCTGATATTTGTCCTCTGACATCCTCATGAAGAAGGTATCCATGATGTCACCTTGTGTCATCTTGCTATTTTGAAGTTGGCCCTTCAATGTAAGAGCTTGAGTAGATGACTTGCTTCCTTGCCTTGACATCATCTTCCTTCCATTCATCTGTAAGTGTCTCTAATAAACCTTTTTGTATCACCCACAATAATTATTCCTCTTCAAGGGTGACCTAAAGTCTTGACTTCCAGGAACTAAAGTTGCTTGATCCATCAAGCCTATCTTCTACCAAGGTTTTGTTCACCATATTTTCAAATTCTTCACAAACCCTTGCCAACTGGGCTAGAAAACCTAATGGCTAGAATAGACTAGAAACCTTATGTTTTGTTGGGATTATGATTACCAACAATAAGACTTAAGAATTTCACAGGAATACTCGTGAGATGAAAAATCTCCTTCAATGAGTTGCAGAAACCATAAAACCAAAAATCTGCAAAAAATTTCGAAACCCTAGAAATCCTAGGGCCAAAAATTCAAAATGCCTGGAATTTAACTCTGAGAGTCTCTGGAGGTGCGTTGTAGGAGGCCGTACTCTCTTATGTGAAATGGATCCTCAACGTCCAAGTATTAAGAGATGAAACTGAAAAAGAAGGAGGGTCGTATGAAATTTCTGGAAACCCTAGGACTGTCATATGGTTCTGCAAAAAGAGGACGACTTGCTTTGAAGGATTGTGCAATGGATTCTTTAATACCTATGCTCTAATACCATGTTGAATTTTCACTAGGATAGTCTCAAGCATGAATTTTATTCCAATTTTATAATTTTACTTAAACCATAGACAATTGTAGTTACACCATAAACAATTTGTTGCAGTAACCAAGATCACAAGAAGAAATACCATGCACAAGTACACAAGAAGTATCCTGGGAAACCCTTATCAACAAGGGAAGAAAACCCAACGAATCCTTTGCTATATTCTTAAATATAAATACCTCCCACACCATAAACCAAGCACACAAAAGGGTGCTCACAAAACCTAGAAGGCTATCTCCCAAGAGAGGTGCGCACTTCAGCCCTAGAACTTGTACTTGATGAAATTTCCAAAATCACATGTCTGTTGTGTTTCCTCAATGGGGAAATCACATTTATTTATATTACACTGAACATATTAAAAGTGGTGTCTATTGGCACAACATGGCCGACCTCAATAACTCAGAATATAATTAATAATTACCATATTAATTATATTTTACATTAATTATATTTCACTTTATGGTGGGGCCGACCTGTACCCTATACATCACAATTAGGGTTACAAGTAAGTCTCACTATTAGAAAATATAGAAAGGGATCTCACACACCCACTAGTGCTAAGCCACTAGGGGCACATCCACCTATGCTTAGCCATAGGGACATCCAAGTCAACAGATCTCTATCGCATTGTGTCTCACGCGAGAATCATCATTACACACACTCACTAGTGCTCAACCACTAGGATCACGTACTCCTATGCTCAGTCATAGGGATGTCCTACTCAACATATATCTATATCACGAAGTCTCACAGGAGAATCATTTGGAGTATCACATCATCTCAACTCTCTGCACAAAGGAGAGCAATAAACCCATCACATGGGCTCCTTCACCCCTCACAGGGGTACACATTGTTTCATCTCAAACGACACACCCATCTCATGGGAATCTTCCCTTATCAATGGCACACAACGTTTCATCTCTGTTTTAGAGAGAACGACACACCAAACTCACGGGCATCTTCCCTACACATGACCATGATGAAATCCAATATGATGAGGACCAGAAAAAAACACCATAATCCATATGTTCAAAGTTGAACTGATGGTTGGAAGCCAAAAACTTAGAATGCACAATAGTTTTTATAGTATCAAATTACTCTTATATGTATACATTTATTATTGTCTCTCCAAAGTTTCTTTCTTCACGACTCCCCCAAGGCCCTACCATGAAATATTCACATACAAATTATGTATTGGAACCATGAACATTTGGAACCTTCAATAATTTAATATGTGCACATGCGAATTGTTGGACCACGTCGCTATTAATTCTCTACATGAATATGTTAGACCATGTCACTTTGCTTCATTACATATGTTCCTTCGACATCAACACCATCATTGGTGAATTCAGTGAATCATTTGAATTCACTTCTATTGATGAGGTAGGAAAGGTTGCATTGCATGCAAATTCCTATGGCCGATATTTGAAATGTGAATTTGTTCATATGGTTGCTTCTAATAAATGTTCATAACAATCTTACTTAGGTACACCAACAATTGTTTGTACATGAAGATGTTTCTTTTGTTTCTCTATCACCATGAAACAATGTTATGAAACCCCCTTTATGAGTGTTCTTTCTTCATGGTAATGTGGGATCTCACTACTAATATGGATTCAATACAATATATATGTATTATGTGGCATCCAAAACCCCAATATGTTAACATGAATTAGATTACAACCCTAATCCCATAACCAATTTTAGATTACAATGGGTTGGAAAGCCACAAAATAGGCTAAAAAGCAAACCAAAAATGGCCCAAATTATTTGGTCAGGGTCTCTACCCCAAGATACTCGAACAAGGGAGGCTAGTTAGCCTCCATGACACATATGAACAAAATATGGGGATAGACATGCAAAGAATATAACACATTCCCAATATTCTCCTACTTTGTGTTTTATTCGCAAACAGGGGGCCTGAGTTTTACAATATCAATAATTTAGGGCAGTGATGTCCATTGCTTCTCTACACCAAGAGAAATTCTCAGTACTAACAGATTTTTTCAATGAGTTTGCAACATTCTTCAAAGTGTCAAGCTTCACCAAGAACACCTTCTTGTCTTCTACCATGTCTTTTACAAAGTGGTATTGAACATCAATATGCTTCATTTTAGAAGGATAAGCAAGTTTCTTTGCCAGAAAGATTGCACTCTAACTGTCAAAATCTAACATCACAACTTGTTATACAAACCCAATTCCCAAACACAATCTCTATAACCATAAAAATTGCTGTACAAACCCAATACATGAACACAATCTTTGTAATCATACAACTTGTTGTACAAACCAAATACCTAGACACAATCTTTGTAACCATACAACTTCCCTACTTGCATGAGTGGCTACCATAGATTCAACGTCTATAGTTGAGAGTGAAACTACAACATGTCTCTTTCTCATCCAATAGATTGATCCTACAAATAGGTTAAACACATAAACCACTTGCATATCTTTTATGATCCATATCTCCAACCTAATCTGCATCAACAAATCCATGTACATCTAACACTCTAGCTAGTCTAGGTCTTCCTTGGTAGAAAATTGTATAATATGTAGTCTCATGCAAATACATGAAAACCCTATTTACATTTTTCCAATGCTCCTTCCATGGTTTTGACATATACTTGATCAAAACTCCCACTACACGGGCAATGTTCAGTCTATTATAGACCATTGCATACTTCAAACTTCCAATATCATTAGAATAAGGAACATTGGGCATGTCCTCTTCTTCTTCGTGTGTCTTGGGAAACTAATTTACAAATATATTTTCACCTACAGGAATAGGGACCTTGACCAGTTTACATTCATTCATATTAAACCTTTGCAATAGAAAATCTTCAATCTCCAAGTCTCTGCTCGAACTCATGCCCCTGTCACATCTAATTCTGTTGGAAACCCCAAGTTTTGTGCCAACTAGAAACCCAAAATTCCACCAAAGTGGAAACCCCAAGTTTCCAAATTGCACTGCAATCATTCATATCATGTGCAACTATGGACACTTCCCTCTACACAAAGTATTGTGCGACCAATCCATTTGTTACATTGGAAAGACATCTCTTCCCCAAGTTTGTTTGCAATGTCCAAGCTTCCATTGTCCTACTGCGATGATAACACTTTGTCCTACTGTTATTTTTTCCTCAACCATTTTTACAACCTCGTGTGATCACAAAATTCATGGATAGAATACCTATTTTCTAAGCCCCTATTGAGGACAAGGACTTACTACTTAGTATCTATCGTTGTTAATTTAGATCATATGTATATGTTATTTTACTATTTAATAAGAATTTTACAAGAAATACCATAGTTGCAACACCACTATATTATTTTGACAGTTTTATATAATATTTCATCTAATCTTCGTTCGATCAAGGAGGAAGTGTCCATCTCGAATGTTGAACAAAAAAATACGCTAAGAAGAATTGGCAAAACAAATACCTACAACTTCATATTTTTAAGAAGGTTTAAAGTTCATTGTTAAAATTTATAATTTGATAAGGTTTTCATTATCATTATATGGATGGTTATCATTATATGGATGGTTTATAAGGTTGGATATTTATGAACGTTGTAAGAACATATTTATGTAATTTCCATTATTTATATGAATACGATTTTCATTTTTTCTTTTCTTTTTTGGAAACTTTTTTCATTATTTAATGATATAATTTAAATTGACTAAATCATTAAAATATACTTTATTTGTATTGTGATATTGTTTATTATAATAATAATAAAGCATATATATTGAATAGATTGATATGTACATGCTAAATATAAAAGTAATATTACATCTTATGGTATATTACTAGATTATTTCTTGAAGAAAAATAATTTTTAATTTATGCAACTTAGAGGAGATTAAAGACAAAGCTTATTTATCTCTGCAAGGTTCCAGTGCTCTGTATATTTGGTATATTTTCAATCCACTTGGTATGATTATTATTGGTGCAATAGAGTGGAGGTATTCACTCAATCATTATTTGGTATATTTGTCTAGAGTCCATTGATTAGGAGTTTAGTATTTCATTTATGTTTTTTTTGGAAGGGCACTGGAGAATCCTATTCCATTCCCATTCTCGATCTTAGTGGTTCTAAAATTTTGGTTTCACATATTGTAATCATGGTGTTTTGGGTTTCCTATTTTGTAATTGTTCTATGGTATTACCAATTGGACAATAATTCTAGTGGACTTTAGGAATTTCACCTTCAATCCAAACTTTCCCCTCAATGAAGAGAGTTGGAGCTAGAAATTCTCTTGTGGATTTTTTTTTTCACTTTGACTCGCCTGACTCCTCCTCAACCTGTTTAAGTAGGTCAATCTTTTTACATTTTGGAAGGGAATGAATCTTGAAGACTTCAGTGATGTCTGCAAGATTTTGAAGTGACATGAAGAGTCTTTGAAAATAAGGAAATCTCCCTCGGATCTATTTTTTCAATTATACACAACATGGAAAGACAATAGAAGCAACAACATGGAAGGATTTTGGACATCCTAGGAGAAGACAAGGGGGAAATATCGAAAATTGAAATGGAGCACTACAAGTTAAAGTGTCATGTGCAGTACATAAGTGAAGCTTCAACTTCCATCTCAACATCCAAAGAACATTTTTCAAGACAGGCAGACAATAAAGTAAAGGATGAAGAATTTGGACAATAGTGCAAGGAAGCAAGGGAAGTGGATCAACCATCTATTTCTCTAGAGCTAAAACAATTATACCTAGTTTTTTAAATGTTTTGTAAAATCATATGCATTTTGAAAGGATATTATTGATCTAGATTTATGAGGGGATGAAATAAAACATAGAAATATGACAAAAACACAATGATATAATAATACTCAAATACTATTAATGAAAAAAATATGCATGAATTGTAAAAATGCAAAGTGAAATGAACTCGCTAGAATGGTGGTAGCTTATCTCTTAGAAGAGATGTGACAGCTACACACATTCGCAAGAAGATGATTAGAATGAATTCGAAAACAAATTTTAACATAAAGCATCAATGAGAAAACCCTAAGCATCCAAAACCCTAACCCCAGAAGATGAAACACAAAAAAATTTGTGGGCCTTGATGTGGTTAGTTGATACTTCAACTTCCCAAGGGAGTTACTTTTGCATACGATCTCCATTTCAGGTGCTCAATACCCTGTCAGAAAGGTATAGCCAAGGAGTACACATTATGAACAACCTAATAATGCCTTTGACTATCTACTAGGTGCTTCAGGAAAAAAAATGTTGGGTAGGGCCTCAAAACGACCTCGAAAGTTCAGGACCCAAAAAACTGTAGAAAAATTGCCAAGATGTAAACTGTATTTTGAGCTAGTGGAATAGGTGGGTGGCCATCAATGTCCACTTATATAAATTATAGGAAAAATACATGTCAATCTGGTATCTATGTCAATCTAGGATGAGAAGTCTTAGATTATAGGGTAAATTTGTTGGTGCCCCTAGATTTTGTTTTAAGCAAGAGGCCTTCTTTCTATGTAATATTTTTCCTTTTATGGCCACTACTAATACAAATTATCTAGTCATGAATTAAAAAAAAGGCGAAGCTCATTTTTTTAAAGATATCCATTACACAATGATATTATATGTGCTTACAATGATATTCACAATTATAACTTCTTTCATAAAATACCAAACCAATCTAGGATATTCTATTGTGAATTTAATCTCACTTTGAAATGACTACCATAAATAATTTTAGGATTTTATTTTCTTAGTTTATTTGTTTAATTTCTCTCCTTTGGATCTTAAAAGTGAAATTTATTGATAGGACATTAAACTACATCACCACAACCATCATATAGTTTATAACTTTGGTGAGGACAACAATCTTCCAACTTGTACAATGTATGTGGACAAGTGACATTATTTCATGAGCATAATATCTTATGAATATTATGTTGATCCAGGTGGATCTCGGTGGCCACCCACCTTATCCAATTGGCTCAAAATATTTTTTGGCAACTTACTATTTGTAGCAGTTTTTTGGTACCTGAGCTTCCGGGGCCATTTTGAGGGCCTAAATGACACGTTTTTGCGATCATGAACCTCAAATATTTACAATGGATATCATAGATCCCCCTAAATGAATATCCTTGTCAATACCTTTCCAACGAGCTATCGTGTGCCCTAAATGGAGTTCGTATGAAAAAGTTACGACCTCGGAAAGTTGATGTACTAACTTACCCCAACGGGGCCAACATGACTTTCGGCGCTTCATCTCCTAGGGTTAGGTTTTTGATGTATAGGGTTTTTTCATTCATGTTTATTGTAAAAATGACTTTAGAGCCTCATTGTACTCATCTTTTTGTGAATGAGCGTAGTTGTCACATCTCTTCTCAGAGATAAGATACCACCATTCTAGCAAGCTTGTTTCCACTTTGCATTTTACAGTTTTCAACATATTTCTTATTTAATGGAAGTCAAGTTTTACTGTATATTTGTTATTGTTCATTGTTTCTCTTTGTTAATTTCATAAATCTGTTGTTTCATTTCATTTGGCTCATAAATATGGATCAATGGTATCAGAGCAGTCTACTCCTTGTCGGGTTTTTTTAATGCATGTCCTCGATGCAGTCAGGGTATAGAGAGTTGGGTCTTGAGGTTGTTTCTCTTGAGGAAAATTTCTCTCACACACCCAAGAAACTATCCATGGTGGGAGAAAATAAATATGATGGGACAGGATATCCTTTCAAAATATTGTTTGAGGAAGCCCTTAAGCGACATAAGAACGAGATGATGGACAACTTTGCAAAAATCCTTCGACGGTTTGCCGATAAGCGACGCATCCACCTCAAGCGAAGGTGCCACCCCCTTCAAGGTACATATAAATTTGTATATTCCTATATTTGAAGGTCAAATAGATGTGGATGTCGTAGATAAATGGTTAAACCTTCTAGAAGGGTATTTTTCTATCCACAACTTTTTTGATAGAGAAAGTATTACATTTTCACTCCTCAAGGTCATCCCCCATCTCAAATATTGGTGGGAGACCTTCTGTGAGAAAAAGGAAATAGAGGGATCCAAATTATTTGTAGTTGCACCCACTTGGGGTTCCTTCCGGATGTTATTAAGGAACAATACTACCCTATTGGAAGTTATGATGACTTGTATACAAGATGGACCACACTATGGAAGGAAAGAGACCAAACCGTGCCAAAGTTCACCAATGTCTTCCATACCTTGCGCACCAAATATAGGTATCAAATATTCTGAGTGAAATATGGTTCTCAAGTACCACGATGGTTTCCATATATACATCCATACATACATGGAGTTTTTGGACATCTCATCCTTGGGCACGGCCTATCGATACGCCATCAAAATCAAGTAGAAGCTTAAACAAAAGATGCAAAAGTTTGGGTCTGGGAACCCCTCACAGTAGAAGAAGGGAAAGGGAATCCCCAAAATGTAGAACAAAGGAAATAGAAAATATGGGAAACCTTAGGAAAACTAGTCCAAGCCACAAGCAAAGAAGGACAATGGGAAGATGAACAAAGTTACCAAGAAGTGGTGCAAATTCCATAAGAGCTCCTGGCATAACACTATTGATTGTTGTTGAAAGTAGTCATTGGTGGCTGTGGTAAAATCCTTTGCATAAGATGTAGGTTATGACTCTGAGTCAGAACCAGAAAGGGGGAGACAAATCATTAATGCAAAACCCAATGCCATCGTTCCTACCACCAAGATCCAACCTGGTGAACCTGATGAGACAGAGGAAGGTGAGCACCTCTTTCATTCACATATGTGGGTGAAGGCACTTCGCCACACTTCATCGTTGATAGTGGTAGCCATAAGAACCTCATCTCAGTATAGGTCATCAAGTGGCTAGCCCTGCTGACAACGTCGCACCTACAACCCTACACCATTGGATGGCTCTGTCAAGGAAGCGATCTTCGTGTCATCTGATCTGAATTTAGGAGCAGAAAAAATTGATTAATAGACATAATATTTTATCAAGTGAACAATATATTCTATTGAATAAATGAAATAGGCTAAAACTGTAGAACTGAAACACTTGCTCGAGTGGTGGTAGCCATATCTAAGAAGAGATGTGGCTACTACGCACATCCATTTGAGTAGAATGATTACAATGAGGCTACATAGGCCTTTTTAAATTAATCATGAATGCCAAAACCCTAACCATAGGAGATGAAATGCCAAAAGTTGTGGGCCCCTATGGGTAAGTTGGTACCTCAACTTCTTGGGATCGTAACTTTTGCATATGACCTCCGTTTTAGGTGCGTGATATCCCATTGGAAATGTATTTTCGATATCTACACATTACGCCATAAAAATATGAGTTCATCCATAGTTTGACTATGGTGAGACGAAAAAACATTGTTTAGGACCCCAAAATGGCCCTAGAAGTACAACAAGATGTGCTGACATGAAAACATTCAAAATAAACTAGTTAGATTAGGTGGGAGGCCACCAATATCCACCTAGAATATGTGTAGGGATTTAGACATCCCCAAAAGTGTATACCCCACAATTACAAATAAGTACAGAAGAACATGTTGAACTAAAAACTATCAAGAGGAGCTAGTTGGAATAAGTGGGTGGCCACCAATATCCACCTAGATCATCAGCCAACAGTGCCTCATGTCATATGGCATCAAGCCATTCAAAGATGAGGTATTGTGTGATGTTTCTCCCCTTGAATTTTGCGATGTTCTTTTGGGATAAATTTATTTATGGAAACGTCATGTTGTATATGAGTCTAGGCCTCTCAATGTTATTATTAATTTGAACAGAAAATTGTACAAGATACCCGAGGTAGTCCCACCTAGTGTTATTTCCTTGATCTCTGCCAAGCAATGCAGGAAGGTCATTTCTTAGACTGAGAATTTTGTCTTCTTCATGATTCACTCTTAAAGTGAGTGAAATGTTGCAGCCACATCCATGGCCTATGTGGCTAACCTCTCCACGTAGCAGAAGCAAGTGGATAAGGTCATGGAAGAATACAAAGAAATATTCTCATCACCTACTGGGGTACCTATGCACTGTCAGGTCAATCATCCCATCGATCTGACCCTTGGATCACTGCTACCCAATGGGCCAGTCTATCGCCACTATCTGCTAGAAAATGAGGAGATCAAGCGTCAAATCCAATAACTTCTCCACAAGGGGCACATCCAACCCAAATCATCACCTTGTGGAAGTCCAATCGTGCTGGTGCAGAAGAAAGATGGGACTTGGCAACTTTGCATTGATTACCGACACCTAGATAAAATCATAGTCAATAAGTGGTACCCGATTCCCTTAATTGACAATCTCCTTGATCAACTTAAAGGGGACAAATAATTCAATAATATTGATATGAATTCTAGCTGCCATCAGGTCCCCATAGAACTGACATATGTATGGAAAATTACCTTCAAGTCAAAAGAAGGTCTTTTTGAATGGTTGTTCATGCCCTTTGGTTTGACAAATTCCTCAAAAACTTTCATGAGGATGATGGATGATATATTGCTAACTTTCAATAATTATTTTGTGGTGGTGCATATGGATGGCATGCTCGTCTACAACAAGACTTGGGTAGAAAACTTGCAACATATTTAGCAGGTTTTTCACACTTTGCGGCAACACAAGCTATATTCCAACTTGGAAAAATACTCCTTCGGCATGGACAAAGTCCAGTATCTAGGCTACATTGTTGATGCACATGGTGTGCATGTTGATCCAGCCAACATCCAATTCATCTGTGACTAGCCAACCCGAACCACACTCACTAAAATTCAGAGCTTCTTAGGCCTTGCCAATTTATATCGAAGGTTCGTGTTGGGATTCTCCCATATTGCATGGGCCCTCAGCTAATTAACCAGAGGTGGTGGTAAGGAAATATTTATGTGGGGCTTGTCCAAACAGAAAGTGTTTGATGATCTGAAGCAATGTTTGTGCTCTACCCCAGTGCTTTCATTACCTAACCTACAACAACCCTTTGAGATTGAGATAGATGCTTCATACTATGCTATGGGCGTAGTCATTACTCATCACAGCCACCCCGTGGCCTATCATAGTGATACACTATTATATGTCATTTGTAAGTACCCTACTTATGACAAAGAAATGTACTCCATTATGTAAGCCTGCCGCTAGTGGAGGCATTACATTCTCAGGAAGGAGACAATCATCCACATTGATCATAAGTCGTTGTAGTTCATGCATACAAAAGGAAAATTGAAAAATGGTCTTCATCATAAGTAGTCCACATATTTGTAGCAGTTCCACCTCAACATCAAGTATAAAACAAGAAGTACCAATCGAGTCGTTGATTGCCTCAACCAACCTCCATTTGTGGCACTCACCAGAGTGCTTTATTCTTGCAACCATGATACCTCTAGATGGACCCACCTCTATGAGACAGATATTGACTTCTCCAACACCTACCAGATGTTGGGCGCAAACACAAGTGTCACTAATTTCCATATTCGAGACAGGCTTCTGCGCCATCTGGTCCATCTATTGGTTCCATCAAGTGAGTGAGCGGAGATGATTTGGGAATCCCACTACATTCGGGTGGCAAGACACTTTGGTGTGGAAAAGAAAATGGAAGTTTCACATCAAAATTTCTATTGTCCAAAGCTTCGACCGTATGTCAGCAAGTATATCTGGTCCTGCACTGCCTTCTCTATTACAAAATGAACATTAAGAAACAAGGCATGTACACTCCTATGCCTACTCCTGACAGGCCATGGGAATCCATTTCAATGGACTATATGTCGGGCCTTCTATCCACCAAGCAAGGAAATTACTATGTTTTGGGGGTTGTTGATTTCTTTTCCAAGATGGCGATTTTGGCTGCCTGCAAGAAGAGCATCACAACGAAGGCCACTGCCAAGATCTTCTATGAACAAGTGTGGGTACACTTTGGGATCCCATAAACCATTATCTCAGATCAGTACAGTCGGTTCCTCAACACATTTTGGTCGAGCATCTAGTCACTATTGGACACCAATATCACTAAGTCTATTGCTTCCACCCCCAGACAGATGGCCAAACTGAGGTCGTCAACCGGATGATTGTGCACATATTGCACATGTAAAATTCAAAGCACCCCTGCACTTAGGTTGAGAGTCTTCCCTATGTTCAACAAAACTACAACATATCCATACATAGCTCAACTGACCACAATCCCTTTCAGGTGGGGCTGGGATTTCAACCATTGGGTCCCATGGATGTTGCACTACCCCTTGCGACCACCCAGGAAGACTCATCGCATGCTCCAACTGGAGCTGATAAAGCCACCCAGTTCATTGAGCAGATCCAACACATCCACCAACAAGTTTGAGATATTTTACATAATTCCAATTCCAAGTACAAGAAGCACCATGATCAACACCAGGTGCCACACTAGTTTCAGGTGGGAGACAAATTTTGGTTGCACTTGCAGAAATAACGCCTTACAAGGCCTCATCAGAAGCTTCTTCCACTCCGTTATGGAACCTACACCATCACAAAGGATGTGGGTGACAATTCTTTTGAGTTCAACCTTCCCCCATTCCTTGGCTTTCACCTAGTATTCATTGTGGACCTCCTTCGACCTTATTTTCCACCATTATTGGACACCTCAAAGATAGCATAATAGTTAACACCAAAAGAGCTCAACCCTAACTGCATGGAACATGCATCCACTAATCATATCATGGAAACATAGGTTAAGGTAAATCGCCAGCAGAGGGTCCATCTTTATTGAGTTGTCAAAGCAAGGCAGCTCCTACACCAAGGCAAGTGGCTCACCCGGGGCCAAATTTAGCAGAAATTTCCTCATCCGATGGGGGAAATCAATGCAATGGAGAACATTTCTTCATAAGGAGGGGGTATTGATAGAAGAGGATCTTGGTTTCCACCCACCTTATCCAACTAGCTCAAAATAGCTTTTTGGCAACTTACTATTTTTAGCAATTATTTAGTTCCTGGACTTTCGAGGTCATTTTGAGTTCCTAAACGACGCTTTTTCATGATCAGGAACCCCATTGATTCCCAAAGGCTCTAATTGGTCCCCTTAAATTAATATCCTCATCAATACCTTTCCAATGAGATATCGTGTGCCCTAAACGAAGATCGTATGCAAAAGTTACAACTCTGGGAAGTTGATGTACTAAATTACCACAACGGAGCCCACATGAATTTTGGTGTGTCATCTACTAGGGTTAGGTTTTTGGATGTCTAAGGTTTTAGAATTAATTTTCATTTTAAAAATTCCTTCAAAGCCTCATTGTACTCATCTTCTTGCGAATGAGCATAGGCGTCACATCTCTTCTCAGAGATAAGCTGCCACCATTCTAGCAAGCTTGTTTACAATATGCATTTTACAGTTTTCAACATATTTATTATTTAATGGAATTCAAGTTTTATTGTATATATGTTATTGTTCACTATGTCTCTGTGTTAATTTCATAAATCTGTGGTTTCATTTCGTTCCGCTCATAAATCCGGATCAGAGGTTACATACAAATCCTAGTTGTGCCACTCATTTCACTCGTTACCCTTTCAGATTTGAACCTTGGACCTCTGAGGAGGAAAAACATTGATATTAACCATTAGCCCCAGTCAAAGTGTACTCTCTCATGTCACCCAATGATTACAATACCACTAGTTACAACGCACGAAGATAATTACAAATAAAATAAAATCTAGGAATGGAACTCAAACATTTGTTAATGTGGATATTAACTACCATATTTAAGCATGAGTTTGAAACAATAAGAGTGTTGTGATAGTGTTATTGGCATTAGTTGAAACAACAAGAGTGTTGTTAATAGTGGTGATCAACCATAACAAAATTGTTGTTAACAATGATGGATAATTATTTTGCTATACAATTATTAATAAGACATTTTCTTCTTTATCATTACATTATGGATAAGGCCACTTAAATGTTAGTTATCTTTAAATCGATTTTCAAAAAACTTCATTATATTAATATAAATTCATCTTAAACCCAATTTTATAAAATATTTAGAAAATCAATGGTTTTAAAATATATTACTAACTAGTTTTATCAATTGGATTTAGCTTGGGTGGTTTGGAGGAATTATATTATCCTCCCCAACATGTTCAGCTTATAAACAACTATATTGTTGTAATTATTTCGAGCCTTGTTGACCTACCAATGAGGAGAAGTGAAGTTTCCCTAAACTTTGTTGTAACTTGGAAAAAATATCAATAGCTATTTGTCCAATGGTTTCGAGCCTTTTTGACCTAACAATGAGGAGAAGTGAAGTTTCCCTAAACTTCGTTGTAACTTGGAAAAAAATATCAATAGCTAGTTGTCCAAAAAATTTAAAAACTTTACGTAAAAAGTAAATCAATAAAACCAACCATTAATAATTTAGGGAAGAGAAAGAGTGTTAACGTAGTTATTCTATTTCCATGATGTCAGCAAGTATATGTGGTCCTGCACTTCCTATGTTATTGCCAACACAATCATTAAGAAACAAGGTTTGTACACTCCTCTACCTACTCTCAACAAGCCATGGGAATCCATCTCAATGGAATACATGTCAGGCCTTACATCCACCAAGAAGGGAAATGACTGTGTTTTTGTCGTTGTTGATCGCTTTTCCAAGATGGCAATTCTAGCCGCCTGTAAGAAGAGCATCACAACAAAGGCCACTGCCAAGCTCTTCTTTGAAGGAGCGTGGGCACACTTTTGGATCCCACAAACAATTATCTCATATCGGGACATTTTTCTCGAGCCTTTGGCTACCATTGGACACCAAGCTCACCAAGTGGACTGCCTTCCACCCCCAGATAGATGGCCAAACTGAGGTCATCAACCAAATGATCRTGCACATCATGCACATGTACAATTCCAAGCACCCCCACACTAGGGATGAGAGTCTTCCCTATGTTCAACACAACTACAACAGAGCCATACATAGCTCAACCAACCACAACCTCTTTCAGGTGGGGTTGAGATTTCAACCATTGGGTCCCATGGATTTTCACTACCCCTTGCAGCCACTCAGGCATACTCATTGCATGCTCCAACTGGAGATGACAAAGACACCCGGTTCATTGAGAGGATTCAACACTTCCACCAACAGGTTCAAGATATTTTATAGAAGTCCAATGCCAAGTACAAGAAGCACCATGATCAACACAAGGTGCCACACCAGTTTCAGGTGGGAGACAAAGTTTTGTTGCACTTGCAGGAAAAATGCCTTACAGAGCCTCATCAGAAGCTTTGTCCACTCTGTTATGGACCCTACACCATCACCAAGGTTTTGGGTGAAAATTATTTTTGTGCTCAACCTTTGTCCGTTCCCTGGATTACACCGAATATTCAATGTGGACCTCCTTTGGCCTTATTTTCCACCATTATTGGACACCTCGGATATAGAAGAATAGTTAACACCAGCATATCTCAACCCTGACTGCATGGAACATTCATGCACTGATCATATCTTGGACACATAGGTTAAGGTAACTCACTAATGCGGGAGCATCATAAGCAAGCCAGCAAAGCAAGCACAAAAGCGAAGGACAACTGGAAATGCACCAACACACATTTTGAAGAGATTTTGAATTTCAAAAAAAGGAGCATTAATGTTACAGCTAGGAGGATTTATTTGCATTTATGTTTTGAAGATTGTAAAACAGATCTTGAGCATTTCTATCATATGTCATATATGGAGGAATTTAATTGTAATGAATGAAAAGTAGATAGCTTTTAATTTCGATTAGATAGCTAGGGTTGTAGGAGGGAAAACTCTAGAAAGTTCCCTCTCATGTATTGTATCGTATCAATTATTCTCATTATAATTGTAAGTTGTAGAGTGAGAGAGCATAGAAGGACAAAGATTGTAGAAGGTTGTATATTAATCATATAGCTATTACTATTGAACCCATGTAAAGAGCCCTGGAATTAATACAAGGATGTTTTGATTCCATTTCATGGTGTTCTCATGGTTGTTGTCTACATCTATTGAATGGTATGTTTACAATTGAGTTATATTCTTTGTTATGCATTTTTTTCAATGCTATCTGTGTATGTACGCTCGTGATTTCATGTTGAATGTACGAAGTCTATATGAGGAGAGGCATAAGTTTCAATTGTTTCTCTTCCTGAGAATTCCTGCAAGGAGTGCAGTGAAAGTCCGCAAAGAGTGCATTGATGGGTTTTCTAAGTTTCATCTCAGAAAATCTCAGGAGAGATACCATTTTCCTCATACCAACTGAAGTGCAGGTATAGCACAGAGCCATGCAAGGTGTGTGCAGGCTAGCTGAAGTTTTAGATTCATCCAACCAAGGAGGAAGGTTGAATAACTATTGTTGCAAGGAATGCACAGAGTTGGAAGTATTGAATAGCTATAGGTTATTGTGAATGTTGCAAGGAGTGTGTGCAAGAACCCCTTAGATGTCTGAGTTTGTAGCAAGGAAGTAGAGCTCAGGAAGGATAGAGACTTTGAAAGGAGTTCGAAGGAAAAATGAGGTCTAGAGTCACCTCGCAGAGAGTTAAGTTCAGGAGAAAAAGACGCCAAGTCTTTGGCCAAGAGTTATCAAGAAATCGAGAATGGTTGAAATTCTCAGAGGGAGGATCACTGAAGTTTCATGGACCGTTGGATCTAGTAGATCAGTGGAAGGGTTAAGGTTGAGTATCTTTCAGCACTCACAAACTTAGGAGGACTAGTGGCCATCAAATTTGGATCAACAGGAGCCATTGATCTAGCACTTTGAATTTTGGCATTTTGGAATTCGGGAGTGTGGAGAACATCATGACGAGAAGTCAAGAGTCGCGAAATTCCAGTTCACAAAATCCTGAAAGGATCTAGACCGTCAGATCGTAGGAGGATCTGGATCGTTGATCTGCAACAAAGAAGTCACAAGTTCAGACTTGGGAGGAACCTAAGGAGTGTTATGTTGTAAACTCCCAAGTCACGAATTTCTGAAGCGCTCAAGAGTGGATGCTAGGACTTGATAGGAAGTCATATGGTGGGTGAAATAAGCGAGGAGCTATAGACCCATTATCCCTTTTCCAGGTTTCGGGGTTCGAAGGTTGGAGTGTTGGGGTATCATATCAACATCCCCGAAGTCATGATTCGTGAAAACACCTTGTAGCGTAGACCAAGTCATAGCGTCGTGGTCATGTGGAGGAAGACTCACGCCTAGTGCTAGTTCATGCAGGTAGGGCTTTCGTATAAGGACCTTTGAAACACTTGTGCATTGAAGATTTATGCAGGGAATCAAAGAGTAAATCAGACTCAAAGTGAATATTCAGAACAATCCTTTGATCGGGAGGTCGAGAAGAACCTGCTGAGGTAGGGGTGTTGCATCAGGTGGTATCAGAGCTTACAATAATTTTTTTCCATAAGCAAGGGAGACAGAAGGAAAGTTTTCGTAGAATTTTGCGAGGAACAAATTTAGACAATGTTGCCCAGAATACGTCAAGAGAGACCAATGCTCGATCCAGTCGTGGAAAGGGAAATAAAAGAAATTTGTGCTCGATTATATGCCATGGAGATAGCACATAAACGAGCTACTGATACTAGAGATGTCAGTGAAGGCGAGAGTGAAAATGAGGCTGTAGATGGAAAATAAGTTGTAGCAGAAGATGCTACAGAAGAACGTCTATTCAGAGTTGTTGCAAGAATAGGGGCCAGAGAAAAAATGGACATTCCGATGTATGAAGGCAAGTTAGATGGTGAAGAGATACTAGATTGGTTTAGAGCCTTGGACAAGTACTTCGACTATGAGATGTCGAAGAAGATAAGAAAGTCAAACATGCCATCACTAGACTTAAGGGGCATGCAACACTGTGGTGGGATGAACTGCAAGATGACAGGCATTGCAAGGCCAAGCAAAGAATCAAAAGCTGGGACAGGATGGTTTCAAAGATGAAAGCCAAGTTTATAACTAGAGATTACCAAATTAATTTGTTTCAAAGAATATAGAATTTGAGACAGAAGGGGATGACAGTGAAGGAATACACTGAAGAGTTCTACAAGATAAAAATTAGAGCTGGTCATCATGAGAGTGATGATGAAAAGGTCGCTAGATATATGAATGGTATGATATATGAAATTCAAGATGAGATGAGCATGGTGACAATTAGAAATGTGGAATATGCTTATCAGATTGCTCTGAAGCCAGGAGAGAAATTGGCCTAAAATCAAGGTCAAAGAGGTAGAGGTAGAAGTCAGAGAAGAGGCCAAGAAGTTTCCCAAGATAGATTACAGAAGCCCAAGAATGAAGAAAAGAAACCTCATAATCAACCTGAAAGAGGAGGAAGTTCACAGGGAAGACAATATGCTGACATAAATACTTTTTCGTGAGCCAGACGAAGAGGAAGAGGCAAAGGAGGTTAGATAAAGTATTTTGTCTGTGAAAAAATCGGACACAAATATTTTGAATGTCTCAATAGAAAAATATATAGAGGAGGATAAGCTCACATTTTAGAAGAGAAAAGGAGAAATGTTGAGGCAGAATATGAAGAAGGCTGAATATCCTTGATGATGAGGAAAATTCTCTTGAAGCCGGAGAAAAAGGTGGAGAATCTTGTCCAAAGAAATTTTGTTCAAAACTGCTTGCAAGACCAAGGACAGGGTATGCAAGATAATAGTGGACAGCGGAAGAACAGATAATCTAGTATCCATAGAAATGGTGGAGAAGCTAGAATTGGAGACAGTTTCACATCCAAGCCCATATAAAGTCTCGTGGTTGCAAAAGGGGCATCAGGTAACAGTCACTAAACAATGTTTAGTTGAATTTAAAATAGGGGGTTACATGGATGAAATCGTATGTGATGTTATTCCCATGGATGTCTGTCATATTTTGTTGGGTAGACCATGGCAATATGATAGAAATGTTGTTCATGACGGGAGAAAGAACACATACACCTTGGAGAAGAATGGATGAACACATATGTTGTTGCCAATTGAAGACGAGATGGTGAAAGCATAAGCGAGCAATACTATACTTCTCATGAGTGGGAAGGAAATTCTAAATGAAGTCAAGAAATAAGAAGACATGTAGTTTTCTATGGTGAGAAAACCTAGAGTCATCTTGACAAGTACTTCGATAGATGATCTATCGGACGGAATTCAAGAATTGCTAGAGGAATTTTCTGATATAGTGGTGGACGATTTACCTTGTTCGTTGTTTCCCATCAAGAGTATAAGACATCACATTGACCTTATACCAGGAGAGATTTTACCAAACAAAGCAGCATATAGATTGGCGTCGCAGGAGAATGAAGAAGTCAAGAAGCAAGTCCAAAATTTGATGGACAAAGGGTTGGTTAGAGAAATTTTGAGTCCATGCATTGTACCAACAAAGTTAAGTCCAAAGAAGGATGGTGGATGGAGAATGTGTATAGACTCAAGGGCCATAAACAAAATCACCATCAGGTACAGATTTCCTTTACCAAGGATGGATGACTTGATGGATTGCTTGAGTGGAGCAAATTTTTTTTCAAAAATTCATTTGAAAAGAGGATATCATCATATTATAATGAGGGAAGGTGATGAATGGAAGACAACATTCAAGACGAATTAAGGACTGTATGAATGGCTTGTCATGCCATTCGGTTTGACGAATGCACCAAGTACTTTTATGAGATTGATGAACGAAGTATTGAAATATTTCATTGGAAAATTTGTGATTGTGTATCTTGATGATATACTGATCTTCAGTAAGGTTGAGGAAGAACATTTGAGACACGTAACTCTAGTGATGAGGAGGTTGCAGCAAGAGAAGTTGCTAATAAATTTGAAGAATTCATCTTTCATGAAGAAGGAACTCATTTATTTGGTGTTCATGATCTCTTCAAATGAGTTGAAGATGGATCCGGAGAAAGTAAAAGAAATTAGAGATTGGTCGTCCACAAGGAATATATTTGAAGTCAGAAGCTTCCATGGATTAGCTAGTTCTTACATGAAGTTTATCAGAAATTTTAGTGGGATTAGTGAACCAATGATGGACACAGTCAAGAAAAGACATAAATATTTCCACTGGACAGAGGAAGCCGAGAAAAGTTTCAAGTTGTTGAAGAAGAAGATAACTGGACAACCAATTCTAGTTCTTCCATATTTCAACAAAACATTCCAAGTCAGATGTGACGCAAGTGGATTCTCGATTGGAGCAATCTTAATTCAAGACAATATACCAATTGCATACTTCAGTGAGAAACTGAACGAGACAAAGATGAAATATTCAACATATGACAAAGAGTTTTAAGCATTCATACAGGTAATGAATAAATGGAGGCATTACTTGGTTCCGAAAGAGTTTGTCTTGTATAGCGATAACCATGCTTTACAATTCATAACTCAACAGGAGAAACTGAACCAAAAACATGTGAAATGGGTTGAATTTATGCAGAACTTTACTTTTGTTATAAAGCACATTTATGTAACTGCCAATAAGGTTGATGATGCGTTGAGAAGGAAATGTTTGATTCTGCAGGAGTTTCGTGTGAAGACCTTAGGTTTTCATAGCCTTAAGAAAATTTACAGAGATGATTCAGATTTCAAGGATGCTTATGAAGCATGTGAAAATCTTGTTCTAAAAGACAGAAGCCAATGTATCAAGTATTTGATTCAGGATGGATTGGTATTCAAAGGAAATCAATTGTGTATTCCGAAGAGTTCTATGAGAGAGAATCTTCTGAAGGAAAAACATAGTGAGGGATTGGATGGACATTTCGGCCATGACAAAACATTTGCACAACTGAAAAATTTATATTATTGTCTAGGGATGAGGACAGATGTCCAGAAGTTTGTCAACAAATGCAGAATTTTCCAGCACGTAAAGGGGAAAAGAAAAAATGAAGGATTTTATCAACCATTTCCAGTACCAGAGAGGTCGTGGGATGCAGTAAGCATGGATTTTTTGTTAGGACTGCTAAGGACATAGAGAGGTTGTGATTCCGTATTCATGGTAGTCGATAGATTCTCAAAAATGGCACATTTCATTCCATGTCAGAAAACTATTGATGCAACACACGTTGCAAATATGTTTTTCAAAGAAGTTGTTAGAATTCATGGCTTACCCAAGAGTATTGTTTCAGATCGAGATACCAAATTTGTTGGTCATTTCTAGAGGACCCTATGGAAGAAGCTGGGAATGGATTTATATTTTATCTAAGCATATCACCCTCAGATGGATAGACAGACTGAGGTAGTAAATCATAGGTTGGGATATTTGTTAAGGAGTTTAGTAGCTGAACATCACAGTCAATGGGATCAAATTCTGGCACAAGCGAAATTCGCATATAATGACTCACCCAACAGGAGTACAGGACAAAGCCCATTCCAGATAATGTATGGAATGCAGTTGAGAGGAGAATCTGAGTTGAGAGAATTAGAGCAGAGTGAGTTTAGAAGTGTTGGAGTAGAGGATTTTGCAGCAGAGATGCAAGAGCTTCACATCAAGATTAAGGAGCGATTACAGAATTCCAACCAGGAATACAAGCGTAGAGTAGATCAGCATAGAAGAGAACTTTAGTTTGAAGTGGGAGATTTAGTTTTAGCACACATGTGGAAGGAAAGGTTCCCAAGGGGAACATATAATAAACTGAAGATGAAAAAAATACGACCATGTAATATTTTGAGGAAATTCGAGGCAAATGCTTATGAGATAGAATTGTCAGATGGTGTGGGCATATCACCCATATTCAACATATCATATTTGTATCCTTAAAGAGAAGATAAATCATATGGGGAATAGATTCAATAGGAAGTTCAATGGGTTAGACAGATTCTTGTAGCTGAAAAGCCGCAAATGGAAAGGATAATTGATCAAAGAATTAGCAAGAAGACCCAAAGGAAGAAATATTTTGAGTATTTGATAAAATGGAAAGGACGCCTGATTAAGGATGCCAGTTGGGAAAGTGAAGAAAATATCGAGAAACATGAACAAATGATGCAGGATTTCATGAATTTTATTTTTTTTCTTGTTTTTTTCAGCCAAGGGAGTATGATTCAAGAGCATAGTAGGCAAGCCAACAAATCAAGCGCAAAAGAAAAGGACAACTGGAAACACACCAGCGCACATTTTGAAGACATTTTGAATTTCAAAAAATGGAGCATTAATGTTACAGCTAGGAGGATATATTTGCATTTATGTTTTGAAGATTGTAAAACAGATCTTGAGCATTGCTCTCATATGTCAGATATGGAGGCATTTAATTGTAATGAATGAAAAGTAGATAGCTTTTAATATCGATTAGATAGCTAGAGTTGTAGGAGGGAAAACTCTAGAAAGTTCCCTTGCATGTATTGTATTGTATCAATTATTATCATTACACTTGTAAGTTGTAGAGTGAGAGATCATAGAAGGACAAAGATTGTAGAAGTTTGTATAAGCATATAGTTGTTACTATTGAACCCATGTAAAGATCCCTGGAATTAATACAAGGATGTTTTGATTCCATTTCGTGGTGTTCTCATGGTTGTTGTCTACATCTATTGAATGGTATGTTTACAGTTGAGTTATATTCTCTGTTATGTATTTGTTTCAATGCTATGTGTGTATGTATGCGTGTGATTTCATGTTGAATGTATGAAGTCTGTGTGAGGAGAGGCTTAAGTTTCAATTGTTTCTCTTCCTGATAATTCCTGCAAGGAGTGCAGTGAAAGTCCGCAAGAAGTGCGTTGACGGTTTTTCTGAGTTTCATCTCAGAAAAGCTCAAGAGAGATACCAGTGTCCTCATACCAGCTAAAGTGCAAGCATAGAACAGAGTCGTGAAAGGTGTGCACAGGCTAGATGAAGTTTTAGATTCATCCAACCAAGGAGGAAGGTTGAAGAACTATTATTGCAAGGAATGCATAGAGTTGGAAGTATCGAATAGCGAGTGGTTATTCTAAATGCCACAAGGAGTGCGTGCAAGAGCCCCTTAGATGTATAAGTTTGTAGCACTGAATTCGAGCTCAGGAAGGATAGAGACTTGGAAAGGAGTTCGAAGGAAAACTGAGCTCTGGAGTCACCCCGCAAAGAATTAAGTTCAGGAGCAAAAGACACCAAGTCTTTGGCTAAGAGTTATCAAGAAATTGAACAAACAGTTGAAATGCTCAGAGGGAGGATCACCGAAGTTCTGTGGACCGTTGGATCTAGTAGATCAGTGGAAGGGTTAAGGTTGAGCATATTTCGATACTCACAAGATTAGGAGGAGTAGTGGCCATCAGATATGGATCAACAAGAGCCATTGATCTAGCACTTTGAATTTCGGCATTTCAGAATTCAAGAGTGTGGAGAACATTGTGACGATAAGTCAAGAGTCGCGAAATTTCGGTTCGCAAAATACCGAAAGGATTTGGACTGTTAGATCATAGGAGGATCTGGACATCGATCTGGAAAAAATAATTCTCGAGTTCAGCCTTGGGAAGAACCCAAGGAGTGTAATGTTGTAAACTCCTGAGTCGCAAATTTCCAAAGCGCTCAAAAGTGGATGCTAGGACTTGACCGGAAGTCATTTTGTGGGTGAAATAAGGGGGGAGATAAAGACCCGTTAGCCCTTTTTGGGGTTTTAGGGTTCATAGGTTGGAGTGTTGGGGTATCATATCAGCATCCCCGAAGTCGTGATTCGCGAAAATGCCTTGTAGCGTAGACCAAGTCATAGCACCGTGGTCGTGTGGAGGAAGATTGGTGCCTAGTGCTAGTTCACGCAGGCGAGGTTTTCGTATAAGGACCTATGGAAACACTTGTGTGTTGAATATTTCTGCAAGGAATCAAAGCATCAATCAGACTCAAAGTCGAGATTAAGAACAATCCTTAGACTGGGAGGTCGAGCAAAACCTGCTAAGGTAGGGGATTTGTGTCACTCACCAACAGAGCATCCAACTTTATCGGGTTGTCAAAGCATGGAAAATCCCTGTTATGAACATAATATATAATAATAAATATAAATACATTATAATAGTTAATGAATAATTAATGAAGAGACACCTTCACAATGAAAGGTCATGTCTCTTCATGGAAGGGAACCCCTACGTGGGTATATAAGGCCCTCATTCTTATTGTATCATCATCTCATATTCATATACATTATTTTTTAATATATTATCCTTTGTGGGTTATAACCTGTTGTCCTACCTACATTGGGTATTTACCTGGTGAACCGGCTTGGTTCGCCACAGTCCTGCACCAAGGAAAGTGGCTCACCCGGGGCCAAATTCAACAGAAATTTCCTCATATGATGGGGGCACTCAACACAATGGTGACCATTTCTTCCTAAGGGGGGAGGATTGATCAAGGAGGATGTTGGCCCTTGACCAAGTTTTGGAGATCCTTGGTCAGATTTGACCTATTTTGGGACTTCGAAAGGATGTCGAAGGTGAAGCGCAAGTCGAAGTAGAGATCGTGGAATCTCGACCCCTTTTTAGGGATTTTTGGGTTTTGGGCTTATGTAACGGGTATGTGGACATCAACCCATGGGTTTAACCATGTTTAGGCCCATTTTGTAATGTATAAATAGATTTCTAGGCGATGTAAGAAGAGACGTGAAGGATGATATAGACATCTATGTGATGATGTGATAAGCGCAAGTGATATTTGTACATGCTTTGTGCATACTGTGTGAAGCTTGCAAGGCTAAGTGCAAGTGATTGTAGAAATTGTGTAAAGGTGTTGTGTTGTAACCTAGCTCAAGGAAGGAGGATCTGTGCGCACAGATCTCTTGTATTCTACGGAGTAGGATCTTGATGCTATGTGCCTGTAAGAAGCTTGTCCAAAGATAATAAAGAAGAGAAGAGTTGGTGAACATAACCCCGGGCTGGGGGTGAACCACATATATCTTGTGTTGTGGTTGCTTTGTGCATTGTGAATGTTTTACTACTTATATGATTACTGCTTAGTGTAACGAAGTATGCTTAGATGAATATGATAGCTTAGTGCCTGATGATGTGAATAAAATGTTAGATATAATCTATGTTGATATTCTTAGTGTGATCTGGACGAATACTGCATTTCTCTATAAATAGGGTTTATCTGCATTGTAAACAAAGGTTAAATACTAATGAACTACAACTGCTAAGTGCTTTGTTAAGGTGTTACAATCACAGATCTGTGTCCCAGCTAAGGTTGCATACATTAGAGTCCTGCAACAACCCCTGCCTATACCTTGGGTGAGACTTCATATTCTTCGCAGGGGTTTCTGAAAGGGCCAGTAGTTAGGGTATTGTTGGTGTGTTGTTGAAGCGTTGAACCCTGGGTGCCCCTGTGCCAAAAAATGGTTTCATTGTCGGGACCTAAAAATGTGATTGTTGGGAACTGAACAAAAGAGAAAGATTTGTGCATAGATATGTTGCCCTAGTGCATAGTATTCTACTTAACTATGAAGCTCTGTGCTAATAAAGGAGGCAGATCTGAAGAAAATAGGTAAGATCAGTGAATTTTTTTATTAAAGAGGTAAGATCTGAAATCTTTGTGCTTTAATAAAAGTAAGATAAGTGGAAATTTTTGTTTCAAAAGTATGGATCTAGGTATGTTTGATAAATTCTGTCCTAGCTTGAAAACTGGGGCACAGTTAGAAGAAAGAAGATTTGATATGAATAGATCTGATAGAAATAATGAAAGGTATGTTATTCCTATCCATAGAAAGAATGTTTGGACTAACAAATGGATGTAGGAGCCTAGAAATATTTTTTTACAAGTTAGCTACTGTGATCCTAGTGCGCAATACAGGAAAGGTTGGGGATTGTTCAAGAGAAAGAGAGGATTAACTCTTTGCTATAGTTACAGAAGATCGAGACATCTTGCTAAGGAATTCCCTGGTAGAGGTCCTACTTTCCTTTGTTGTAAATCTATGGACCATGAAGTTTTGGATTTCCCTAGAATGATTGCTAATCTTGAAAGAATGAACATGAGACTAGAAAACCCTGAGGAAGGCCAAGAAACTAAGACCATGGAAGAACCCAAAAAGAATCAGAGACTGTATTACTACAAATGAAAGAAACCCTGAATGATCACGAAAATATCAACTTATCAGAGATATTCAAAGAAAAAGAGTGCATAGAAACAAGAATAGGAGACTTCGACATTGACTGTGTTTTGGATGAGGAAACAAAGGTGAATATCATGACAGAAAGAACCTGGGAAATTTTAGGAGAGCCTGCTATGATTCCTTCATTAGGAGGAATAGGATTATTTTGAGGAAATTTGATAACCCTATGTGGAAGACTTAACGAGATATCTATGAGTTCTCATGGAACTTTGACAGAGGAATATTTTGAGGTTGTTAAATTTATTGAGAACAATGCCCCATTTTCTATGTTACTAGGAAAAACCGAGATTGAAAAGGATCAGACCATAAGAAAAGAAGAGGAAGCCCTAGAACAAAAGAAGTAAGAACTAAGAGACTTCGTGACGAAGAGGATAGCACATTTACTAAAAGAACAAGAGGACCAGTCGAAGCTATTGAGGACCATCTATATGAATGTCGAAGATGAAAGAACCCAGAAAGACTTACAATATATGTCTGTACAGAAGAGCAGAGCACCTACCTCAGACAGAGAAGAAGTACTACTATCTAACCCTATGAAAGAATCTCAACAACACAAAGTTACTATGTTGAGTACAAATAAGAATCAGAATGGTAAGAGGAACCCAGTAACGCATATCACAGGGAAAAAAGATAGAAAGCTCAGCAAGAAGAGAGAAAAGCTAGAAAATTTGCAGGAGGTTCTAGAGGAGACTTCGCAGAAGGTAGGTTTGAAAAACTGGAACTTCGCCAGGATATTCGAACAGTGCCAAGTGGCACTTTGCCATGGCGGAGTGATATGACCATTGGAGGCATTATGACTATTAGACCAATGCTCCCGAACAGTTAGAACAATAGTTATGACCAGAAATCTCGCCAACAAACCGTTGGGATCGTGACGTAACGGACAGAACAACATTGATGAAGGCTTCTTGCCCGTTGGAGAGGTATGTTACCTCGTTGTCTACTTAGTCTGTTGACTATCCATTTAGAAGCTTCAACAGAGAATAACAGATCTAGAGCTACAATCAGTACCAAGCACTCTGCAGAATGTGCGAGATCAAAGAGAATCAACTGCTCGGAGCGCAGTTAAGAGAATCAAGACCTTCGCCATAGAATGCAAACAGATTAGTGATCGCAATGCACAAACTTATGAACAACTTACTAAAGACCCTGAACTAAAGACACTGGAGTGCCAACTCCAGGAGGAAAAGAAGCAATCAACAATGATACAGGCACAGTTGAAGCTCTTGTCTATAGTTGAAATAATGAAAAGATCACAGGAACAATGCATTGTTCAACAACAAGTCCATGCCATACAGAGAAAAGTCATGGAAGTGACTCAGAGCATCCATCCAGTCCAGGATGCAACTTGTCAACTATTTGAGGAGATTGAAGGATAAGGAGAAGGACTAGAGCAAGTAGTCACTACAGTTGAACAATTCTTGGAAGGACCTGTGAATGAGGCAGTTCTTCAGGAGTTCATTGAGCAGGAGGCCTTGGCGCAGTAACAGGTCGAAGCAGCTCGAGCCAAGATTGAGAATTTTGAGGTAAAACTAACCAAAGAAAAGTGACTCGGGACGAGTCACAGGTGAGTATTGGGGGCCTGTTGGCCCTTGACCAAGTTTTGGAGATCCTTGGCCAGGTTTGACCTATTTTGGGACTTCGACAGGCTGTCGAAGGCGGAGTGCAAGTCGAAGCAGAGATCGCGGAATCTATGCCCCTTTTTAGGGCTTTTTAGGTTTTGGGCTTATGTAACATGTATGGGGATGTCGGCCCATGGGTTTACCCATATTTAGGCCCATTTTGTAATGCATAAATAGATGTCTAGGTGATGTAAAAAGAGACGTGGAGGATGATATAGACATCTGTGTGACGATGTGCTAAGTGAAAGTGATAGTTGTACATGCTTTTTGCATACTGTGTGAAGCTTGCAAGGCTAAGTGCAAGTGATTGTAGAAATTGTGTAAAGGCATTGTGTTGTAACCTAGCTCAGGGAAGGAGGATCTGGCGGTGTGTGCAGATCTCTTGTATTCTGTGGAGTAGGATCTTGATGCTATGTGCATGTTGTTATTGGATAAATCGGTGAATGAGGACATAAACTAATCTCCCTAGATCCACCTGGATGTAGAACAAAACGATACAACACATGGTGCTTTCCCTAAGTTACAATCATTGAATTTACTACCAAAGAAGGAATGGATGGCATACCTTTAGATATCACTTCCTTATGTCTTTGTTGTCCCTGCTTCGCTCTGGTGCTCTTGTGAGATCAGATATGCAATGACACAAACCAACCAAAGTGAAAGAAACAATAATAGATTCAATGAAAACCTAAACATCTGATCAAGGAGTCATGTAATAAAATGATAATAATTTTATGGGAAAGAAACATGTCACCGTGTTATATTAAGTAAAAGTGGAAGATACAACCAAATTGCCTTGATGTCGCAAGTTCCCTTTTAGTGGTCCTTTGTTCCAACACACACATACACTTGCTCTGAATTTGTATGAAGATGGTCCACAAAATCTTGATGGGAAAATGGAGGCCTCAAGCATCAGTTGTACCAGGAACCTTCACACAGTCTTCAGCCTATTCTTTCAGCAATTCTTTGCTCAATATTGCTTAACCGTTTCCATGAGAAACTAATCCGGATTATTTTCAGCACGAAATGAGATCGGAGATATAATAAAAAAATGCACATAGATATCACAGATATTCAATAATATAACATAAATATATCAGAGATGCAACCATAAACACAGAGATACAACAATACACTATTTCTATTAATGAAAGAAATGTACAGAGACTGTAAAAATACAGAGTGAAAGACTCGTTAGAATGGTGGCAGCTTATCTCTGAGAAGAGATGTGAAGGCTACTCGCATTTGCAAGAAGATGATTACAATGAGGCTCTGAAAGAATTTTTACAATAAAAAAGAATGCCTAAAACCCTAGACATCCAAAAACCTAACCCTAGGAGATGAAGCGCCAAAATTCATGTGGGCCCCGTTTGGGTAAGTTAGTACATCAAATTCCCGGGGTTGTAACTTTTGCATACGATCTCCGTTTTAGGCATATGATAGCTCGTTGGAAAGGTATCGTCGAGGAGATTAATTTTGGGGTTTAAATCATTCCATCAGATATTTTTGAGAACCTCTATCTCTAAAAACCTTCATTTAGGCCCTGGAAGTTAAAACCTACAAAAAATTGTCAAAATTGCCAGAAAGTTGTTTTGAGCAAATCGGAAAAGGTGGGTGGCCATCGATATCCACCTGGATCAATCCTCCCTCCTTAGGAAGCAATGGTATCCATTGCGTTGAGTTCCCAAGGGAGAGGGAAAAGCATTTGTTGGATCTACACCTTGGTGAGTTGTTTGTATTGTTGGAGACGTTGCACTGCTTAGTTTGTGGAAGTCTGTCATAAACCTTTTGAAGTTGAGGTTGTTCATCAAGTTGAGCTACATGAGAGGAAGGTGTGCAGAAGGAATCTTTGTGCTTTTTTGCAACCTTTTCAACCTTCTTATGTTGGATAGAAGGTGCAGGGGGCGAGGTTGTAGTGGTTGCAGTGTCCTTCTGTTCCCCTTTTGAACAGATTGTGAAGAAGCTGAATTTTGCAATATGAGATACTACCTTGTGACACTTTTTAGGTGGAACAATAGTTGAAACTACCTCTAGTATTCTGTAGAGATGAACCCCCAAAGTAACAATGACACTACAGGGTCAAGACTCATAAACAGCATGGCGTCTCCACATATATGGTTGGCCCAAGAGAACATCACAGACATCCAGTGGGGCAACACCACATAATACCTCATCCTTGAAGGGTTGGATTCCATATGACAATAGACACTGTTGGCTGACACGAAGATCTCGTCCTTGGCGAAGCCAGCCGATGTTGTATGGTTGCGAGTGTGGTGTTTTCGACAATCCCAGTTGTTTGACGACCTCTGCTGAGATGAGGTTCTTCTGGCTTCCGCTATCAACAATAAAATGCAGCGGGGTCCCCTTCACCCACATCTGTGAATGAAAAAGGTTATCCTCCTCTTCGGGATCAGTTGGTTCTTCTGGTTGAATTGCTACGATTGCGACAATAGCAGTGGGGTCTGCGTCAATGATCTGTCCTTTACCAGTATTTTCAGAATCGTATTCTGAATTAGGGTTCGACTCCTTGTCTTTGATCTCGGCCACCAATGACTGTTTAGAGCAACATTCATCGGTGTTGTTCCAGGGGATTTTGTGGAAATCGCACCATTTTCCAGTGTCTTTATTTTTCTTCCCGTGACCCTTCTTTTCATGTGTCTTGGACTGGTTTTCGGGAGACTGTTTGTTAGGGCTATCTTTTTCATACTTTGGTTGTTGCGGATTTACATATCTGAAATCCTGTTTTTTCTGGTGCTTAAATTTTTTCTCAATTTTAACAGCATATCAATAAGCAGCACCGAGTGATGAGATGTCCAGAAAATCCATTTCAGTCTGGATGTATCTATGTAGAGCCCCACAGTATTTCAAAACCAAATCTCACTCGAAGTCTTTGATACCCATCTTGGTGGGCAAGGTATGGAAGGTATTGGTGAACTCTAGAACTTCTTGGCCCCTCTCTTACCGCAGTGTGGTCCATCTCATGTACTGGTCCTCATAGTTTCCAACAGGGTAATACTATTCCTTTACCGCATCCAAAAAAAAATCCCAAGTGGGATCGACCCCATATATTTCAGACTCCTCTATGGAAATCTACTCCCAATAAGTTTCCCACCAATGTTTGACATGGGGGAGAGATTTAAGGAGTGTGAAGGTGATCTTTTCTTTGTCGGAAAATTTTTGAACAGAGAAATAACCTTCAAGCAGATTCAACCATTTGTCTAGGGCTTCTTCATCTATGTGTCCTTCAAATACAGGAATATCAAAATTAACTTGTACCTTGAAAGGAAAGGTGCCTCCAAAGTGGTCTCTTGATGAAGATGTGCCTATTTCTATAGACAGACGTTGAAGGATGTGGCAAAAATTCTCCATCATTTCGTCCCTCTGTCGCATGAGAGCTTGCTCAAGCAACAGACTGATATGATCGTCTGCTCTGTTATTTTTCTTTTCTTCTTCCATTGAGGGTTTCTTGGGTGTGCGAGAGAGATTGTCCTCAAAAGTGACAAGCTCGAGACCCAATTTTCTATACTTGGACCTCATCGAGGACATGCACTGAAAAAACAATCAAGAACAACCTACTCTGATACCACTGATCCGGATTATTTTCGACACGAAATGAGATCGAAGATATAATAAATAAATGCACAGAGATATCGTAGATATTCAATAATATAATAGAAATATATCAGATATGCAACCATAAACACAAAGATACAATAATACATGATTTCTATTAATGAAAGAAATGTATAGAGACTGTAAAAATATAGAGTGAAAGACTCGCTAGAATGTTGGCAACTTATCACTGAGAAGAGATGTGACGGCTACTCGCATTCACAAGAAGATGATTACAATGAGACTATGAAGGAATTTTTACAATAAACAGGAATTCCAAAAACCCTATACATCCAAAAATCTAACCCTAGGAGATGAAGCGCCAAAAGTCATGTGGGCCCCGTTTGGGTAAGTTAGTACATCAACTTCCCAGGGTCATAACTTTTGCATACAATCTTCGTTTTAGGCGTATGATGGCTCGTTGGAAAGGTATCATCCAGGAGATTGATTTTTGTGTCTCAATTATACCTTCAACTATAATTTAGAACCTCTATGTCAAAAAAAACCTTCATTTAGGCCCTCAAAATGTCCCCGAAAGTTAAAACCTACTAAAAATAGTAAATTGCCAAAATTGCCAGAAAGTTGTTTTGAGCCAGTCGAAAAAGGTGGGTGGCCACGGATATCCACTTGGATTAGAAACCCATCATTATATAGGATAAGGTGAAGTGTTTAAAAGGATGAGGATGATCCAACAAAATCAGAGAAGCCAGTAGGATCACAACCATACGGACACCACCTCACATTCTAGAAGATTCTCCTTCTAGAAACTTCGTGAACTCCTTTCTTATTTTAGCTTTCAAATGTCGTTGCACCCTGCCTATATAGTAGCTTGTGAAAACCCTATGAGCCAAGTATAGAGAAGCCTGCAGAAATCAAGGATTTCTGCACTGTGTATCACTGTCAACTTGCGGCGTCATTCTAAAAACATGCCTTGTAGGGGAAGAACTCAATCATTTTTCTCATGTAAAATATTTTTTTGAGAGCCTGAACACATGCTTGTAGAATCATCATCAGAGTGACCAAAATAATCTGTAAAAAAATTCCCCCCAAAGTATGAGACTGGAACTCGTGATAGTCGAAATACATTGTAAAATGTGTGTGTGTGTCGGGAACAAGGAGCACACCAATCGGGAACATGCAAACAATCAAGCATTTGCACAATATTATACCATTTCTAAGGTAGGCATTCCCATGCTTAGACTACAAGTGATATGATTCATAAATTTCATTCATGGACACCAATTATACACTGTGGATCCATGTCATCAAGATGATACATAGCCATCGAGAATGCATTGTGGATCTATGTGTTAACAAACTTGAAATCAGGACATAGACACGAGAAATACAAAGTGGATCTATGTGTCAATACAAATCGTAAATACTCCATCGCAGCCTAGACCAAGATGATGAGATCCAAGGTCTTCAACCCCATCGTCCGTAAGTACGAATCTAACCATGCGATTATAGGTGTTGAAGTCAAACATGGTAGAAACCACTTGATTACCGGTCATTGATGAAAACCGTTAACAAGTGCAAGGGAAATCACGATTGATGTCAATGACTCCCAAGGTACTTCAGTACAATCCAACGAATGTGAATAAATGAGCTGAATTTGAACACTCGATGGAATCTAATGATCAGGGACCAATGATGTGAATCCACTATCGAAAGAGAAGAAACCTGTCATTGAGGTATGCAGGCTCTAAGGTACTAAATGATTTCTAGGTCTTGTTCCTGGATGATGATTTGAAGTGGACAAGAAAAGACTCATCCCAGGAGGGCCCTGATGTATCCCTCATCAATGACACGAAATAAGTAACATATTTAGGGTAGATCAAAGTATGAAAATGATTTGAAAACTGACACAGGGAAGGCCGACATGGTAGGAATTGACAACTGCATATGGCTGACTCGATAGAGGGCTTGTTTGGACTTCTCTTGAACATATGAACGACATGACAATGGTATTGGCAGCATTGACTCAAAGACGACCCAAGATATGAACTTGCAGAAAGTCAGACGAGAGACAAATGGAAGTTCCATCTTGGATTCAAATGATGAAGTGGGTGTCATGTTCAAGAGCGACTATTACTAGCACTAACACAAATACAGAGACACATTTCTTTCCCGAATTTTCCCCCACCATTTCTGGCGAGTACCTCTTTATTTTTACGCAAGCTTGAGGAGGATAACATATGCTTGTTGATGTAAGCTCATCCTTCAGACGATTCCCTAGGAGTATGTTTAACGAACCCTAAGAAGGAGTGGTTCGGTCCCGTATGGGTCTTTCAATGTTTGTTTAACGAGTCCAAAGATAGAAAACTCAGGGGTTTTTCATGTTTTGAGAGTCTAAAAAACACTTAAAGAGAACTCTCTTGGTTCATTTTTCATAAAGTAGTTCGATGGAACCGAAAAAAGTGATAAACTATAGCTCATCAAACGTTTTCTTCAAATACTTTTGTGAGCATGAAAAGAACAAGATCGCTCGGCAATATTTTCATTTTTATGGAGCGTGAACAAAGATTAAAGAGTACTCCATGAGTTTCTCTTTTCGTGTTACCATGACGAGTACAAAAAGACGAAAAAAGTATACTCGGTTGCATTCTCATCGATTTTCGAGCATGAGAACAAACAAAGACTAGGCTTGAGGTTTTTCTAAAAAACCCTAAAAAGTACTTGTACATGTGAAAAATATAAAAACAAATCACACAAAATCTCCATATTTCATTGTTCAGGATCCCAATTCTTCTATCTACGAGAAAAAAAAATACTCACGAGACCATTAGACCTTTAGGTTTTGATCAAATGCATTTAAATAATAGAAAATATTAATAGAAAAAGTAAAAAGTGAAATAAATAGGAATAAAAACTCTTTTTACTATTTCATTTGCATTTTGCCCAAAACTTGCCTAGAAGCCCTGTTTTTTACCTCCGACTTCGGTTGTCAAATGAGGGAGGCATGGACGACCATTCAATGAATTGATTCCATCAAAACAGTAATCTCTTCGTCCTCTTGCTTTTCATCGGATTAAATTTCATTTTTATCGGTTTAAAATGGTCTTTTAAGTTGAATTTTGGGTCGGAAGACGCGCATTGGGGCCGCTGCAGGTGACCAGTATCGGGACCTGTGGAAATCAATGATTTCTGCAGGTGCCTTGTGGCTCACCTGTGGAAACCCTACATTGTGTAAAATATTTGCCTACGACGGCCGAAAACCCAAAAATATTTTCATGCGTTTAGCCAATAGAAATTTTCCAAAGGAGCAAATGAGGATGCTAACTCCCTTTTATTGTCCCAATGTAGGTATTTGATCATCAAAATGCTAGAGTGGAGGGAGAGGGAGAATGAATATGATGAACATGATGCTTTGAATGACCAGGGCATTGTGAATGTCCTTCGACAATGTGGATTACTGAAATGTTTTAAAATCCAGGGCATGAGAGCCCAACTGAGGCTACTCGAGTATCTGGTCCACATGTGGGATGTGGACCAACAGGTGTTTCATGTGGGTGCCCACGTACTATCCTTAGATATTGAATATATCTATTTATTGATGGGTTTATCTCATCATGGGTCTCACGTGACTTTAACATGAGGTAGAGGTGGTGGTCTACCAATGAGTGAGTATCTCCATCGATACTCTGATCCTGGGGTAGAGAGACGCAAGGGAAAAGTTTCCATTAGGGGTGTCCGGGATTTACCCCTCCAGACCATTATTTTTACCATTGCACGTATGGAAAGGAGTGCATCTCCTCACATGGCCCTCCAAATATATTTTCAATATGTCGTGGAGTGCATGGAACCTAGGGTGTTCAACTGGAGTGACAAAGTCCTTCGCAGCATGAAGACATAGCTAAACAAATGCAAGAAGGGGGACCTGAAGCAATTCGGGTATGGATCTATTTTGGTGTCTTTATTTTTAGAGAGGGTCCCCCATTTACATTTACAGGTAGAGTGGGTCATATTGGCCCCAAAAGACCCAAGGATGAAGAGGTGGAGCGACCTCATGACTCGACATGTAGCGGGCCCCATCATCAAATACAAAGATGCATTATTTGACTGGTTGAGGCCTCAAATACTGATGGTGGAAGATTATGCAAATGCCAGGTTGGATTTCAAAGGCGACCCCGACTTGGTTCTACTTGAGGGATTTTAGTGGGGAGATGCAGGTAAGAAAAATATTTTTCTTTTATGATGTTTTTGTAAATTTTAAAATATAAGATGTTTTTTATGATTTCAATCTGATGACTAATCAAAATATTTTGATGATGCAGATGTACAGCCACACCAGACTCCAAGTACATACCCTATTCAGAGACGAGGGGAAGAAATTGTGGTAGCAGGATGGGATGTTGAAGATAATGAGGCAGTCGAGCAGAACCTAGAGGGATTGAGCGCAGATATCCCAGACATTTCAATCAATGAAATTTCGAGACGTTATCAACGTCATACTGTAGGCGTATGTAGTTCACTTAGTCAACTAATTCGTAGGGTAGCACGGGAAGTAGTGTGCTACCATGAGCAGCATCCTTGATGCCATTTTGTAGAATCCATGGGATTCATGTTTTGATATTTTGGTCTTCGAATGAAAACCACTTTTTTGTAAAACACTTTTATCGTTATCTATATACATGAGGCTTCTACCGACTTACTTTCTTTTAATGTGAATTGTGATTGGATTTACATGTGTCTCAAATGTCTGTCTAACACATAATTATCTAATGCATTTGTTAATGTATTTAGACATCTAGGAATATGTTGATATTCAATGTAATCGAAATAACATTCCAAGAGGCGAATTCGTAGATATACCTGTAACAAAGTAGGACTTCAGATAGCATAGAAATTACTTAGTTGTAGTACCACTAACTGTGAATCAATCCATACAACCAGGTGACAGATTCCAAGTGAAATAACATCGGTCAACAATTCGATGACTGCACTATATTCTGCGATATTGTTAGTTGCATGACCGAGGCAAACACCGTGTAGATAGATTAACTCATTTGTAGGTGCATATATTTCCCAAGAAACGGATGCTAAGTTATGATTACTGTGTCTAGCGCCATCGGTGAAGCCAATGTGGGGTAGCGAAGACACCGACATCTGGAAACCCAGTACAACGCAAGGTAAGCAGCTAGGGGTCGAAACCAAATAACGAAAAAGCATACAAAAGTAGTACACAAAAGTATGATACAATAAAAATACAAGCACTCATGCAAATATATCTTAAGCATAGTACTTCTTCAAGTAAATCCCATTTTTGGGTTCACTCAAAGGAATGCCATCATAATCTACTAACTCATAGGGTCCCTTCTCCAACACTCGTTTGATGATATAAGGATGACATCACATAGCCTCGAATTTTTTGGCCCCTATTAAATCACGATCTTGTTCATAGAGGAGAAATAGATCACCTTTGGAGAAAAAACGCGGCTTTCATGATGGGTTTCATTTAATTGCATCAGATACAATCGACGTTCTTCCACGGTAGAGGTGATTAGGAGAATTTCAATGGCTAGCTTCAAGGATGGTATCTCACATTCAATCAGCAGAACAACTTTGATACTATACACCAACTAAAAAGGCGTAAATATCATTAAGACTTCATGGATGTCCAATAGGCCCATAATTTTGAAAACAACATTGTGTGCCAACTTGTTTTGTGAATTCCTATTATCCGACAAAGCATAGTGATAAGAACCTTGTTTATCGCTTCAACTTGGCCATTGGCCTGCAGGTAGTAGGGGGTTGAGTTTTTATGCCGAAGACCCAACTTTTCAGTAAGCTCGGACATCATGAAATTTTGAAAATGGCTACCATGATCAATGAAGATAGCTTGCGGGATTCCAAATCGCATGATGATATGATTGAATATGAATAGGGAAGCAATTTTTCTGGTATTATCGAATGTAGGCATCACCTCGGCCAATTTCATGAAATAATCCACAGCTACGATAATGTATCCATGCCCCCCGACCGAGTGAGGGTTACATGTCATGAAATCAATGCCCCATTTTGTGAAAGGTCCAATGGAAACTACAAGGTGTAAAGGAGTGGGATGAAATCTTATCTTGTTATTGTACGTTTGACAAGAATGACACTTCTGGACGATGGTTATACAGTCTTTAAACAAAGAAGGCCAGAAGTACCCTGATCGTAAGATATTGTGGACAGTGTCATACCCAGACATATGACCACCACATGCTCTAGAGTGGCAGTCATTCAAATCTTTCTCAGCCTCATCGAAGGTGATACAATGTCGGAAAATAGAGTCAACACCACAGCAATAGAGAGTGTCACCGAGAATTATGTATTGATGGGCTTGATACCGTATGTGACGATGGTCTGTACTAGAGAGGTCGGGCCAGGAAGTTTGAGTCTGGAGATAAATGATAATATCTCCATACCAAGCATCATCAGAACTAATCAGAAAAAGGGATTCATTAGGTAAGTAATCCTCTGCCACATTTTCTATCTCAATGGAGGGAAGGTCACATATCAATTCGGCAAATACCAAAGATTTCTTAGACTTAGCACATTCAAACTCTAAGTCAAAATCCTAGAGAATCACTATTCATTTGGAGTATTTCCCCCCCAACAATTGGCATGTAAGGATATGCAACATAGGGTTTCAATCGGAAATAATATTGGTCTTGCGTAATAGGATATAGTGATGAAAACGTTGGGTAGCATGAACAACTGCCAAGGTCAATTTTTCCACATGTAGGTATTTGGCCTCGATAGTCATGAGACTCTGACTCAAATAATAAATTACATGTTCATCGTGAAAATCATCCTCTTAGACTAAAACCATGGAAATGGTAGAGTCCGAAGCAACGAGGTAGAGGAAATAGTCTCGACTGTAATCTGTTGGGAAAAGCAGTCATGTTCGTGTTAGGGCGAGTTTCAAAGCTTCGAAGGCTTTGTTGGCAATCTCATCCCATACGAATTCATAACCCTTCTTCAACTACTGAGTAAATCCTAGCGTTAACTCAACGTACTTGGGAATGAATCGACACAAAAAGTTTGCCTTCTCTTGCAAACTTTGGAGCTGGTGTAAAGTAGAAGGAGGTAAATTAAGGATGGACTCAACCTTTAAAGGATCCACCCTAATTCCATGAAATGACACAATAAAACCTAGAAGTCAGCCGGACTCCACACAAAAAACACATTTGTGTGTGTTTAAATGTATACGGTAGCAATGAAAGCGAAGGAAAATGGCTCGGAGATGGGCCGAGTGGTCTTGGCAATGCATGGAATGCGTCGGTAGATCATCGAGATACGGTTGTACGATGTTCTTGATATCGTGAAGAGCATAAGACATAGCACATTGAAAATTTGCACCATCGTTCTTCAAACCGAAAGGTAATTTTCAGTAGGCGAAAGTACCCCAAGGAAAAATGAAAGCGGTTTTGTGTTGATCCACGGGTAAAATGTTAATCTGATTATAATCGGAGAAATCGTCCATTAATGAGAATATTTCACTCCCAACACAATCGTCTATGATCCGGTCAACGAAGGGGGTTGGAAAGTTGTATTTGGGACAAGATTTATTAATATCCCTATAATCGACGCATACATGGATCGTGCCTTGTTTTTTATTGACCGAAACGAGATTGGATACCCAATCGGTTAAATCCACAGGATAGATAAAACCAGCCTTGAGAATTTTTTCAACTTCGAGTTTGATAGCGGTGGCTTTACGAGGGTGGACTGGGCGAAGTCTCTGTTGAACAGGTTTAGCATCTGGGTAGGTCTTAATTTCATGTACAATGATATCGGGGTCAATACCCGGCATCTCTTCATAAATCCAAGCGAAAATGTCACGAAATTCTTTAAAAATAGCTTTATAAGTGACGACTTCATTTTCGGAACAAGCGGCTTCGATGTGAACATTTTCAACAACTCCAAGTTTAATAGATATGTCAAGCGGAATAATGGGTGAAATATTAATCAGTTCCCTTCATATAGCACATCGTGTGTTGACTCGAGAACAGAGGAAATGACAACAATGATCGATGGAGTAGAAATCCGTTGGTAACTCTCTAAAGTGTGTTGTTCCAAGAAGAGAATGGAACGATGATGTCCATCATCCCAGGGGGTGTCTTCCATAGACATAACAGACATAATCACCTCATCCATAGGGAAAATGGCATGAAAAGGATCGGGAGATGAATCACTAAGAGAGGGGGTAGAAGGAGTTGTCGATTGAATGGATTGATAAGCCGACTCAACCGGACTTAAATGCATTTTATATCCATAGTGAAGATAATCACAGGGGTCAGGTACTATCCATGGGTCGTGAGATGTGGGGATTTCATGAACAGAGGTGGAAATCATGTTGATCGAGGTGACCAAAGGAGGTGTAATATCGGGTGGTGGGATTGGGAATGTACCCATCAAATTTGAATCTTTTAGTAGACCCACACCGACATTCTCATACCCAAGAGGTGTCTTTGAAATAAAGGGTACATTTTTAGTACGGGAACCAGAGTTGAAAAAGGCCAGCTGGTCTCGTAATGATTTTTCCCTGATGTGGAAATGTACGACACGGAAAAGAGTAGACACAACTGCATGCATAGAATCAATCCAGCTACGGCCAAGTAAGAGGTTGTAATCGAGAGGTGCATCAAAGACCTCAACTTCGACATTGACTGATTTGACTTCCAACGTAATAGACAATGAAGGAAGTACACCATATGGTTTAAATCTAGATCCATTGAAGGCCTTAAGTGTGTTGTGTGATTCAGTGAGGGGAGGAGAGCCAATGGCTTTCCAACAAGCAACAGACAATATGCACATCGAGGCACCCTTGTCAATAACGGTTCTACATATATTCTTGTTCTCGACAACAACTTGTATCTGAAATGCTAGTTGAGGGGGGAGCCTTGGAATGTGATCTTCCARGTCAAAAATTATCAAATTTGTATCCATAGGATCAATTCCACTAATAGCCTTTWACAGTGCCTTCCATTGAGCAGGACAACTTTGAAAGACTTCGAGAGCTAACATCGYGGAGGGTGCTTGCACAAGATCTTCTACAATACTATAGTTCTGAGAAGCACACGCATGAGGATTAAAGGAAGAATTTTGAACAACACCCTTTGGAGGGGGGGGGGAGAACTGTATCGGGGCCTGAACGTTCAAGATGAAGAGGATCGTTGGGAGGTGAAGTTGAGGGAGGCATTTGAACCAACGAAGGTGGTATATCGTCAACTTTCTCCTTTGAGGAAGAGTAATCTTTGGCCCAAGTAGTAAGTGTAACGTCATTCATTTTTTAATCACTAGTACACATAACGACATAAGAAGTGTTGGAAGGAGAGGCTTGGTCGTGAATGACCAATTGGGCATGTTGTTGAGAAGGGAAAGGTTGGGAAAAAAAAACAATTTTTGTAACACATCTTTCTTTTGAAGTTGTAACGCTCTGATACCATACTGTAACACATCTTTCTTTTGAAGATGTAACGCTATGATACCATACTATAACACCCCCTTTCCATCAGTCGGGCAGGCGCTACTTCCCAGAATAACAATCTCATGCTTAATTATATACATATATATGACATGCATTTAAAACAGGTTAACACATTTAAACTCAGAGTGAGCATAAGAATTATTGTTATTATAAATAATCAATGGCTTTAGCATTAATTCATATGCACAGCAGAGTACATGATAATTATAAATACACAGACATGCAGTAACATAATTGAAACATCCTCTGGTACTTATCTGTGAAAACGATGGTTATTCCACCAACCAGGTGTAGGCATTCCACGAACCTCCCATCCTTAGACCGCACTGCTCATCAAGTTCAGCAGTAGGTCACCCCCAAGATGGAACTAAGCTCCACCCCAAGGCAAGGAATCCTAGGCTAGGATGAGGTTATAGGGAAAACACACGGGCACAAGGAAGGAATTCTCTCCCAGGAACCACTCATACTCACTGCCCACAGACTCTCCTTCCCCACATGCATGTTCTACCCCAGGAGTATACACCTTCTCTGTCACCTAGACAGTCCTTCGGATACTAACCTCCCTTGCCTTGGGCTTCAGCAAGAGGCCGGATCGGAATTCTCTGAGCTCTGCGACAACTACAGGGTTCCTTCCAAGAGCTCTCTCCTTCCTCGGTACACTCTCTCACCTGGAGAGAGTCTCTCACAGGTCAAGCAACCTGTTCTTCCAACTTCAACCACCTCTCTAACCTGGAGAGAGTGTTGTGCGACTGGCCAATGAGCCACACAGGGTCAACACTACACGTCCACCATAGTCAACAGGAATTCAGACATGAACACCCTAGGGAAACAACAGACAAGTGCAACAACATAACCAGGCTTAGCAAGGACGAACACTTCTATTTTCTCAATCCGACAGCACGGGATAGACTCGTGCTCTGGTTCTCATGGATGTGTGATGAGTTGTCCACGCAGGGTTCGACTCAGACTTAACGGTTCACAACCGAAGGGCTTTACCAGCCTTCCCAAAGAAAATATAGACACCGGCTTTTTTGTTTCACATTACATGAGGGTATCTCTTGCAGAGGTCAGACGGGTTCACGTTCAGACGGTTAGGTAGAATGGAGGAGGAACCCCCAACACGACTCATCTCAGCCATTTTATTTGCATGCACCTAGGTTGACACTTGTCACCCATGCAACTGCATGCATTCCTTCAGCATGCGTTCCTTCCATTCGGAAGTTGTTTTTCCTTCCAAAAGAAATTAGGATAAAACATATTATTCACATGTCTTTTGGAATAATATTAAAATATTATTCCCAAGGACCTAAGCCCTTAGGCTTAGCCCCTAAGCTCAACACTTAGTCCCTTTTCCCACCTTCCAACCCCTAATCCCTTGCCCACTCTGTGGAATATTAGTCCCCCATCACTCATTCATCGTGGTCGGTCTGCACGTGGTGGTGTTTATATTTTATTACTATTCTGCATAAATACAGGTACAAAATCAGGCCCTTGGCCTTCAACACTTAGGCTCTCTAGCCTAAAAATCAAATAATCCCACTAGCTTATATAAACTCGGCTCACCAGCCTATAAAAAATATTTACAATTCATTTCATAAAAAATATTTACAATAGGGCTCGGCCTTGGGGACATTACAATCCCCCTCCCCTTATTTTTGCACTATCCTCAGTGCAACTTTACACTGCATCTGCAAGATTTTCAAAATTTTCAAAAAGATGTGGGTACTCTGCCCGCATAACATCTTCATGCTCCCATGTTGCATCCTCAGGACCATACCAGGTCCACTGGACCTTTACAAGCTCTATGGCTCAATTCCGGAGCTATTTGCTTTTCTTGTCCAATATGCGCACAGGATGCACTTGCAGGACACCTTCTAGTTCCACCTGAATCACATTCCAATCGATAACATGATTAGCATCAGGTGTATATTTCTTAAGAAGTGAAACATGAAACACATTATGTACAGTCATAGATGCAGGTAATGCAAGCATGTATGCAACTGGCCCAATCCTTTCCAGGATTTCAAAAGGCCCACAACATCTTACTGCCAACTTGGCGCAACTTCCTAGCTTCAAGGAATTCCTGTTAGTTTTCACTTTCAGGAAAACATGATCACCCACTTTGAATTCTCTGTGGGTTATGTTCTTATCAACATAACTTTTTTGCATGTCCTAGGCAACTTTCAAATTTTGTTTAATTCTTAACATTTGGTCTTCCATCTCTTTGAGCAACTCTGGCCCAACTATTGCTCTGTCAGCTGGATTATCCCAACTCACTGGAGTGTTGCACTTTCTTCCATAAAGTGCTTCAAATGGGCTCATCTTCAATGATGCATGATACCCATTATTATAGGCGAATTCTACCAAATGCAGGTAGTCTTCCCATCTTGTTGGTTTGTCCATCACGCACATTCTCCACATGTCCTCTATTACTCTGTTCACCCTCTCTGTCTATCCATCAGACTCAGGATGATATGTTGTACTAAAATTCAGATTCGTTCGGAATCCTTTGAACAGTCCTTTCCATAAATTCGAGGTGAATTTCGGGTCCCTATCAGACACAATCATTTTAGGAATTCTGTGCAAGCATGCCACTTCTTTTAAGAAGATATCAGCAACATCTGCTACCTTGTGAGTAGTTTTCAGTGGAATAAAATGGGCAGCTTTTGTAAGCTTGTCCACCACCACCATGATCGAATCATGTTCCTTGCTCATTCTAGGAAATCCTGCAATAAAATCCATGGTCACCACTCCCCACTTCCATTCTGGAATGGGTAAAGGCTGCAACAACCCTGTTGGGTACCTATGCTCAGCCTTAACTTTATGGCATTCCATACATCTGGTGATGTATTCAGCGATCTCCCTCTTCAAACCCGACCAAAAGTAATGGATTTTGACTGTTGCCACAGTCTTTTGATATCCAAGGTGTCCAATATACGTCACATTATGCACTTCTTTTAGAATCGCAAGTTTCAATTCTTGGACATTGGGTATATACACTCTGTCTTTATACAGAAGTAATCTATCAGCTTCCAAGGTGTAACTTTCCCTTTTCTATGGCCTTTCACTCTGTTGTAGCTTTGCTACCAAATCTTTGTACTGCAAATTGACACTTGCAACTTCCAAAATTCTATCCTTAATATCTGTCCTATACATGCTAATGGTTGTAGCATGCAATTCATGCACCTTTTTGTTGAGTGCATCAACCACCTTGCTTTCCTTCCCTTTGATATGCTTGATATCAAAGTCGTATTCACACAGAAACTCCAACCACCTTCTTTGTTTAGCGTTTAAGGTTGGTTGCTCAAACAAATATTTCAGACTGTGGTGGTTTGTTCTCAATTCAAATATTCTTCCCATGAGGTAATGTCTCCATTTCCTCAGAGCGTGGACGATTGCTGCCAGCTCCAAATCGTGAGTGGCATAATTATTTTCATGCTCTTTCAATTTCCTAGACTCATAACAGATTACAAATCCATCTTGGCTGAGAACTCCTCCCAACCCTTCCTTACACGCATCTGTGCACACCACGAAATCCATATTTGGATTTTCAATTCTTAGGATTGGAGCGTTGGTTAATAGCTGCTTCAATCGCTGGAAACTCTCTTCACACTCTTCAGTCCACTAAAACTTTTTCTCCTTCCTTTGCAAGGAAGTGATAGGGTGAGCTATCTTTGAGAACCCTACGATAATCCTTCTATAATAGCCCGCCAGACCCATAAAGGATCTAACTTCTATCACATTCCTTGGAGCTGACAATTCTCAGATGGCCTCAACCTTCTCAGGATCCACAACAATCCCTTCTTTTGAAATAATATGTCCCGAGTAATGGATCTGTCTTTGATAAAATGAGCATTTTCTCAACTTGGCATACAGCTGGTGTTCTCTCAACACTTGCAGCACCATCCTTAGGTGTTTTTCATGCTCTTCCTCTAACTTGGAATACACCAAGATGTCATCCAGGAAGACTATGACAAATTTGTCTAAATAGTTCCTGAATACACCATTCATCAAGCACATAAAAACATCAGGTGTGTTTGACAGTCCAAATGGCACCACTGTGAACGCATAATGATCATACCTTGTTCTAAAGGTGGTCTTGCTGATATCCTCATCCTTTATTCTTACCTGGTGATATCATGATCTGAGATCTATCTTCGAAAATATTTTCGCACCCTTCAGCTGATCGAAAAGATCATCGATCCTCGGCAGAGGATACTTGTTCTTGACAGTTACCTTGTTCAACTATCGGAAATCAATGCACAACCTCAACGTCCCATCCTTCTTCTTCACGAACATGATCGAGGCACCCCAAGGTGACACACTGGGGCAAATGTACCCCTTCTTTAGAAGCTCTTCAAGCTACAATTGCAACTCTTTTAGCTCTGGCGTACTCATTCTATAAGGAGCTTTCAACACCGGAGCTGCTCCAGGCATCAAATTTATAGAAAAATAGATGTCTCTCTTCGTAGGTAGTCCAGGTACCTCCTGAAATACATCCTTGAACTCTATGAGTACCTCATGGTCTCCAATTCTTGAGACTTCATCTCTAGATGCTTCCTCCACATGGGCTGCAAATAATTGACAGCCTTTCCTGTAACACTTCTTCAGCTGCATGGCTAAGATTTCTCTAACAACCACAGCTCTGGGAATTCCTTGGACTGTTTTCCAATTTCCCTCCTCATCCAGGCATGTAAACCTCTTGTTATGACAGTCCAGGAGGGCATGGTGTTGGTCTAGCCAGTCCATCCCAATTAAGTAGTCATAAGATCCTAAAGGCAGAACATTCAATTCAGCCTTCGTGCTCAATCCATTCATGTCTATCGAATAGGATTTAACCAATTCAATGACCTTCCTCTTGGTTCCTGTAGCCAACTGCACTAACCAAGACCTTTCATGTTTTCTTCTTGATAAATGAAAACTCTCCACCACCCTAGGATCTACATAACTATGGCTAGCCCCGGAATCAATTAAAATAATAAATGGTCGATTGTTGATCATACCTTCCAGTTCAATCATGTGTGATTGAAATTCTGCTTGCTTGTTGTCTAGGGATGCGTAGATCCTTGGCATCCTACTGCCCATATCCTCCACTGTTTCAGCTTGTTGAACATTATGGACGGTTCTCACTTTATCTTTTCTGTGGGGGCAGTCCCTGTACCTATGGTTCCCTTTACAGCCCCAACACTCCATAGGTTGCGGTCTGGGCATTTGCTCACCCACTTCAGCCTTCCTGGGCTCTCTGAAAGAGGGTTGTCCCTGAGGACTATTTCTGAAGAAGGGAGGCTTGTTTCCCTTCTGCCTCTGCTCTTTATTGAACTTCTTCTGATCATCCCAAGCCTTCCGAAAAGTAGGCCTTTCTCTTTGCTATTCATATAAGCATTTTTCCCTTCTTATTGTTTCTTCCATAGTCTTAGGATCATCATACTGAATCCTGTCACCAGTAGAAGGTGGCAGTCCACTCAGATATCTCTAAATCTTGACAGCCTCATCTTTGATGAAAGAAACATACTTCAGTAGTTCCAAAAACCTTCATTCGTATTCATCGATGGTCATGCTGCCCAACTTGAGTTCAAAGAACTCCTTCATCTTTCTATCATAGTACCTTTTGGTCATGTATTTCTTCTCAAAATACCTCTTGAACTCCTTTCAAATGATATATTTCTCTCTGATGTGTTGCACCTGCACAAACTGATCCCACCACATGGATGCTTTTCCCTTTAGTTGATACATCACAATTATTCCTTTTGCATGAGGGGAATAATTATGTAGTTGGAAATATTTCCTCATGCCTAGCAACCATGTTTCAACATCTTCCTCCTTCTTATGTTCTCCATCAAATGTTGGAGGCTTGATTTTGTTCATCTCTCCTTTCAATTCATCCCTTCCAGATGTTCAGTGTTTTCTAGTAGAGGACGAGCTTGAGCTACTATGCGCTTCCCTACTGGAATGATTTGGGGAGAGACGATGATGTTTCCTACCACTCCTTGGTCTTCTTCTTCTCTCAGGGGTCCTGCAACTCTCTGTCTTGCTTGAGCCACTCCTCTTCTCCAACTTCCTTTCTATTCTTTCCAGGTTCTTCAACATTTTTAAGTTGAATTCTCCCTGTTGATCCCTGACCCTCATGAGCTTTCGGCTATCAGCTCGACGAGCCTGGGCATCTTTCTATAATCATTCAATGAGTTTCTTCATATGTCCTTCCTTATCCATCTATTTTTCGTGCGCATTAGAGTTTGATCCTTCGACTCCCAAGTTGACATCCATTCCTACCATTTCGTCCTCTGTTTCAGAGGCAATATGTACCTTTTCCATTTCTATACTCAGTGTAGATTCACGGCTGACCTGAAACTCGTTGAACTCTGCACACACAATGTGCAATCAACCGAAGTTTTTCAGACCCTTAAACCTTCAAGAAACTTACAACACTCAAAAACCAAAATGAACAAGAAAAGTGTTTCGATTCCATTAATTTTTCTGAGCTCTGTTTGGTTCTACAATTTTCGGGACTTATGGTTTCAGGGTCTCGGTCCACGAGACTCTCATACTCTCTTTCGGGTGATAGCTCCCTCTTTCTCCCTACCTTCGTAACCAAAGGAACCTTTCACAACTTCGCGATCTCGCGAGTTCGCGAGTCGAAGACCCTTGATTCTTCTTCCTCCAAACGCCAATACCCGAGATGCGATACGGGTATGGCTCCCTCTCACGAGTTCGCGAGTCAAAGACCCTTGACTCTTCTTCCTCTAAAAACGAATACCTGAGATGTGATACGGGTATGGCTCCCTCCTCGCTAGTGCCTGCTACATATAATCGTAGGCTAGGGCTAAGTGCTAGCACCTCTCGCAACTCATGACTTCGTGAGTTGGAGTGTTGAGCCCTCGTGCTCCTCCTTTGCGAATCCCGAAATCCCGATTTACTTTACCCTCCAGTCCCACATAGCACAACTATCTCCACATATACAGTGGCGAGTGGCACCCTCAGGAGGGTCCATGTTATCTATGGTGACTTCATCAAGTCCCACCATGCTCACTTTTCTTTTGTCCCACTGGCACGTGGTACACACCCATGTGTCCACGTCCATTCCAAGTGAAATCCAACGATTAGACCTTTCTCAAATCTATGACGCAGATCCTTTCGGCATTTCGAGGTTTCGGGCATCGGGAGTTTGTGCATCACACCTCTCGAACTTTCATTTGCCGAATTCCTGAAATTACTGTCTACCCCTCCACTTGATCCAATGGTCAAGTTCCTATCTTACAATCTACGATGTAGATTCTTTTGGCATTTCGGGGTTTCGGGCATCGAGAGTTTGTGCATCACACCTCTCGAACTTTTGTTTGCCGAAATCCCGAAATTACTGTCCACCCCTCCACTTGATCCAATGGTCAAGTTCCTATCTTATGATCTACGGTGTAGATCATTTCGGCGTTTCAGGGTTTCACTGTTTCACGACTTGCGAAAACAAGGTTCTTCCCTTTTCGTTTCCCGGATGTCAAAACGTCGTCCGGTAGCCACGTGTTCCCCCCAATGGATGGTCCCGACGAATTCGGGGTTTCACGTATCACGATTTCCATGATCCTTTGCAACTCCAAATGGTTTTTAAACCCTCTGCACGTTTTCCATATCTGATGGTCACGAGGGTTCTCCTTTTTCCTGAACAGATCCTACGGCTCTAACAATTCTGGTGTGGAGTCCTCTCTCCCTATGGCCAAATACCACATTGCCTGTGGTTTCATAACACCGCTACACCTCGTGAGCTTGGTAACATGGTCAAGTAACTCCTTGACACTCTGTAGCATTCAAAGGTCCAAAATTGGTCCTCCAGACACAATTTCTCCTCAAACCCTTGGTCCAAAGACCACTTAACTAGACCATCTAGGCTCAGTGTCGAAACCTTGGCTCTGATACCATATTGTAACACATATTTCTTTTGAAGTTGTAATGCTCTGATACCATACTGTAACAAATCTTTCTTTTGAAGCTATAATGCTCTGATACCATACTGTAACGCCCCCTTTCCATCAGTCGGGCAGGCGCTACTTTACGGAATAACAATCTCATGCTTAATTGTATGCATATATATAACATGCACTTAAAACAGTTTAACACATTTAAACTCAAAGTGAGAATAATAATTACTGTTATTGTAAATAATCAATGGCTTTAACATTAATTCATATGCACAACAGAGTACATGATAATTATAAATACACAGACATGCAGTAACATAATTGAAACATCCTCTGGTACTTATCTTTGAAAACGGTGGTTATTCCACCAACCAGGTGCAGGCCTTCCACGAACCTCCCAGCCTTAGACCACGCTGCTCATTAAGCTCAACAGTAGGTCACCCCCGAGCTGGGACTAAGCTCCACCCCAAGGAAAGGAATCCTAGGCTAGGCTAAGGTTACAGGGAAAACACATGGGCACAAGGAAGGAATTCTCTCCCAGGAACCACTCATACTCATTGCCCACAGACTCTCCTTCCCCACATGCCTGTTCCACCCCAGGAGTATACACATTCTCTGTCACCTAGACAGTCCTTCGGTTGCTAACCTCCCTTGCCTTGGGTTTTAGCAACAGGCCAGACCGGAATTCTCTGAGCTCTGCAGCAGCTACAGGGTTCCTTCCAGGAGCTCTCTCCTTCCTCATTACACTCTCTCACCTGGAGAGAGTCACTCACAGGTCAAGCAACATGTTCTTCCAACTTCAAGTACCTCTCTCACCTGGAGAGAGTGTTGTACAACTAGCCAACGAGCCACACAGGGTCAACACTACATGTCCACCACAATCAACAGGAATTCAGACACGAACACCCCAGGGTAGAAATAGACAAGTGCAACAACATAACTAGGCTTAACAGGGATGGACACTTATGTTTTCTCAATCCGACAGCATGGGATAGACTCACGCTCTAGTTCTCAGGGATGTGTGACGAGTTGTCCACACAAGGGTCGACTCATACCTAACGGTTCACAACCGAAGGGGTGTACTAGCCTTCCCGAAGAAAATATAGACACTTGCCTTTTTGTTTCAGAGCACATGAGGGTATCTCTTGTAGAGGTCGGACGGGTTCACATTCAGACAGTCAGGTAGAATGGAGGAGGAACCCCCAACATGGATCATCTCAGCCATTTTATTTGCATGTGCCTAGGTTGACACTTGTCATCCATGCAACTGCATGCATTCCTTCAGCATGTGTTCCTTCCATTCGGAAGTTGTTTGTCCTTCCAAAAGAACTTAGGATAAAACATATTATTCACATGTCTCTTGGAACAATATTAAAATATTATTCCCAATGACCTAAGCCCTTAGGCTTATCCCCTAAGCTCAACACTTATACCCTTTTCCCACCTTCCAACCCCTAATCCCTTGCCCACTCTGTGGAAGCTTAGTCCCCCATCACTCATTCATCGTGGTCGGTCTCCACGCGGTGGTGTTTATATTTTATTACTGTTCTGCATAAATATAGGTACAAAATCAGGCCCTTGGCCTTCAACACTTAGTCTCTCTGGCCTAACAATCACATCAGCCTACTAGATTATATAAACTCGGCTCACCAGCCTATAAAACATATTTACAATTCATTTCATAAACAAGATTTACAATAGGGCTCAGCCTTGGGGACATTACAGTTGTGGGAGGCTTCACTATCCCTTGAAGGAACTTAGTGACCTCGACACATCTTGGACAATCTTTCATGTAGTGATCATCACCACAGATAAGGCAAGGGTATCAGGGTTTGCTCTTATCCTTATCATCAGCAGGTTGCATTTTGGCTTTCTCAGATTGCAGATTATTTTTATCCTCCTTATTATTACCCTTCCCTTTTTTAGATTTATTTTTTCTGACAGGGGTAGATTGAACGAAGTTAACCTCAGAGGTTTTGTCGGTGGAAGGAGTAGGAGTCAGAGCATTTTGAACATTAGAAGAAGTAGATTTGGGATTGGTGTGAGAGGCTTGCGTAGATTGAGGTTGAGCCTGGAAGGTGCCAATCACACCATCAGCCGCATGAGAAGCAGCAGGGGTAGTAGAGGTAGTGGTGGTAGAAGGACGAGGAGCATCAGGGAGTACATCGTAAAGAGTGCCCATTTGTGAATAAACGAGATCTAGGTATTGAGCACGACTGATCGCCTATTTTTCTGTGACAACTCCACTCATGGCAATGTCCCGAGAGATTTTATTCACGGATGATTTCGTGAACCATTCTTCCAATAACTGATCAGGCAGGCTGAGTTTGATCAAACGTCGTCTTCTTCTCCACTCATGGATGTGATCGAAAATATGAGTGGCCGAATTTTGCTTGAAGGAACTCAAAATCTCAGTTCTTATTTCATAGCAGATTGGTAGTTGGTAATGTGTGAGGAAATCCATGACTAGGGTATTAAAGTCAGTGAAGAAGCCTCGTGGTAATTCTATATACCACTTTGCAGTTGAACCCGTAAGAGTTTGTTGGAAGAATCATAACCGAATGGATTCATCCATCAAAGAGTTGGATGAACACCAAATATTAAAAGTCATGACATGGTTGTTTGGATCTTCTCTCGGTTTAACGTCAAATTTTGGAATTTTGGAAGGTAGCTTGGCTGATATAATAGGCTAATGGGGAGAATGAAGGATAGCGTCATTCAAGATTCTAGACAAGTCGGGTAGATCCAAAGTGGTTAAAAAGGGTAACTGTCTATTCACGTGAGGGTACTGGTGACTTTGGGGAGGAAGTCGCATCAATATACCAATAGGACCATAAGCAATTTGTATATGAGGCGAAGGTCCTAATATATTCATATGTGAGTGTGGAGGCATGTATCCCATAGGGTTGTACTGATTAGGGATGTTCCCTTGGAAAGGGACACTAGAATGAATGTTCGAACCCCAAATGGGATTGGAAGAACCGAGATATGACTGGCCCGAACTAGGAGGTTTGAAAGAGCTAACTTGAGGTTGTTTCCCCCCAGATGATTTTGGATTTTCCTAGATGAGAAGGTTCCAATACTGGGCTAGTGATCTTGATATGTTTTGTCCATAGGGTGGGGTATAACCTCCAAGCAGGGGTGGTGTTCCAATTTGGGTGTGACCTCCAAATTGAGTTTCCCCCCCAGTGTTATATTTCCCTCCAACGGGAATATGATAACCAACATTGAATGATGGAGTAGAGCCTCCAATTGGATTGGAGCCACTTGGGCCAAATCCTCCCATAAAAGGCAGATAAGACCCCCCGGAGGGGACATGGGAAGGTGTCAGAATGAAACTGGAAGCAGCATTGTACCTAGGAGGAGTAAAAACTTGAGAAGCTCTGGATGGAACTTAGGTAGGAATGGGGATAGAAGTATGCAAAGAATTGTACCCATGAGGGAGTGATGGGATAGGTCTAGACGAAAGTGGTGTACCAATGGGAGCTTGGGTAACCACCATATTCCTAGTGGGAATAGTCGTATCGTGTGGGACCATTATGGAATGGGCCATCTGAAGAGGAATGGTTGAGCTAGGACCAACTGATTGTATTTCTGAACCAACGAAGAGATAGAAAGTTGTACTCGCAAAGTGATCTAGAGGTATCATGTAGGTAGCAGATGTTTCGGGCAGTTCAGAGACAACAGGTATATCAACACCTAACCTTGAGCCGTAAAGGTCCCACACTGTATTCGGGGTTCGAAAAATGTCAATGGTCCAAAAGGAATCATCATTTTTCGGGCCGGTAAGAGGTATGGTTGGTATTCTAGAAGTGTCAACAACAAGTTCTCCAAATGAATTCAGTCGAAGAATGTGTCTCTCGTATCCAGGAGGTATTCAGAAAGCGTCTAGAGAATCAGAAACAATTCGGAAATTGTCTAAAGAATCGGTTCTTTCTGCTTGTAAAGGTATGTTGTCTTGGACCTCACTCTATTGAGGAGAGCCCTCCAGTGGATTAGTAGGAAAGGTTTGAGAACCTTCTATATCTTCCGGGGGTAGTCCTTGCATCCTACGTGAACGGCGTGGAGGGTCAATGTTGGCTGAACCAAATATTTTACATGAAAAATCTATGGCCAACTATAGAAACAAACAACACTGGCTAATAAAATCTAGGAATCAAACCAAGCAAACAAAACCTTCTTATTTTGAAGTCACTAATTGGTGATGAAATCCAACGTCGTGAAGTCAATACAAGAAGGGGCTAGGATAGAGAGGGTGGAAAAGTTACGTTGACAACCTACTTAACAGACTTACACCCTGGTGCAAGCTCCCACACATAATGGTGGGTATACCCTCCAAGGATCCCAAGTGAGTTTGGCCAACGTCGATTCTAGGTGTCATGAAGACTTTCCCCTCCACAGTCACCTCGACCCTAAGAAGATAGGCAACTAAGGCTACCAAGAAAAATAGTGATGTCTGGGGAAAACGTCGACAGTCTAATCCATGCGCAAAGGCAGGGTATCTAGCCCAAAATCAACTTGAGAGGCTTCGACTCATCATTGTGGGTATACCTTTCAAGCGACCCCCATAATACGTGCAATATCTACACCGAGACCAACAAAGTAGGGTGAGTAACTCTGCCAATCTCAATGCGACCTTAGGTTTGACTCTTGTGTGAGAAGTGTTTCCCAAGACAAAATGTTGCAAATGGATTTGAACACTCCCTATCACAAGATGCTTTTGTGTGTTTTGCGCTTTGGAGAGTGTATCTCACAGCCTATTCCAAATCTCTAGCATATCTAATGTTGGTGTAAAATATCCCTAGAAAATAAAAGTTACTAATTGAGTTCTAGATTTCGCAATGTTTTTTAGAGGTTGTTGTTACTCGAGAGGGAGATGGGAATGAAACCAATGTTGTGTAAGGCCTTGACCTAATAATATGCAAATAGAAATGAATGGTGTAATCTTTTTTTCAATGAACTCTATCTACAATAGGGAGAAGGTATTTTTCCGAAATGAAACAAGCTACGAAATGTACTTTCTTTTTCTTGAATGAACACAATTGCAAACAACCATAAACATTGATATTTCTCAATTTTCTCTTCTTTTGAATGCAAAAAACTTTCTTATGTGTGATTACTTTAAAATAATAAGTGACGTTAAGTCTTCCTTTCCAAAACCAAAACAAGGATATAATTAAGAAAGGACAAGTAATCAAAGAAAATTTATACACTCAACAAGCACCCAAATCAAACTTTCAATGAAGATAAAAGTAAAAATGACAAGAAAGTGTTTCACCAAATGTAAATGAAAAATGACTTTCCAGTCAACAAGCAATCCAGAAAATATAGTCTATCCAAAAATTTAAATCCAATCAAAAGAATTTTAATCAATCAAGCACTCAAATGCAAAATCAGAGATTATATCCTTGTTGATAAAAATAAAAAGGTAAGACTGGAAAAATGACAAAAAAAATGTGTTCGATCTCCGAAAACCAATCGACAACAAGTTTCAAACTTAGAAATTAGTCACATATTGGCATTCAAAAGTTCATCACAGCTGGCTAAAGAAAAACTGGGCATCAAAATATGACAGGACCCAAACCAAAAAAAATTATAGACCCCACTGCAACCTAGTAGTAGATTACAGTGTAGAAATCAAAGGTTTCCACAGGCTAGTTGTGGGTAGGTCGCGAAAACTACGCATCGGGACAAACAATTAGGGTGAAGAAATCAAAGGTTTTCATAGGCTGTGTAAGGGTACAGTGTGGAAGTCTCTGTAAACAAAAGAAATTTGGAAAGAGGACAAAGGATCTAAGTGAACTTTCAAATCCAGAGGGTTTGGATGGATGCCCCGCAAACTCAGAGACTGAAATAAAGTGAAGAAAGGTAGGCTAAAAGAAAATGGCCAAAAAAAAACCACAAACAAGTTGTATCCTCGGTGGAGTCACCAATTTTTTTATTGGATAAATCGGTGAATGTGGACATAAACTAATCACCCTAGATCCACCTGGATCTAGAACAAAACAAGATAGGACATGATGCTTTCCCTAAGTTACAATCATTGAATTTACTACCAAAGAAGGAATGGATGGCATACCTTTAGATATCGCTTCCTTATGTCTTTGTATCCTTCTTCGCTCCAGTGCTCTTGTGAGATCAGATCTGCAATGACACAAACCAACCAATGTGAAAGAAACAATAATAGATTCAATGAAAACCTAAACATGTGATCAAGGAGTCATGTAATAAAATGCTAATGATTTTATGGGAAAGAAATATGTCACTGTATTATATTAAGTAAAAGTGTAAGATACAACCAAATTGCCTTGATGTCGCAAGTTCCCTTTTAGTGGTCCTTTGTTCCAACACACACATACACTTGCTTCGAATTTGTATGAAGATGGTCCACAAAAGCTGGATGGAAAAATGTAGGCCTCAAGCATCACAGTCTTTAGCCTATTCTTTCAACAATTCTTTGCTCAATCTTGCTTAACCTTTTCCATGAGAAACCCATCATTATATAGGAGAAGGTGAAGTGGTTAAAACGATGAGGATGATCCCACCAAATCAGAGAAGCCAGTACAATCACAACCATACGGACGCCACCTCACATTCTAGAAGATTCTCCTTCTAGAAACTTCGTGAACTCCTTTCTTCTTTTAGCTTTCAAACACCGTCGCACCCTGCCTATATAGCAGCCTGCGGAAACCCCACGAGCCAGGTATAGAGAAGCCTACAAAAATCAAGGATTTACACACTGTGTCATACTGTTAGCCTACGTCATCATTCTAAAAACATGCCTTGTAGGGGAAGAACTCAGTCATTTTTCTCATGTAAAAGATTTTTTTGAGAGCCTGAACACATGCTTGTAGAATCATCATCGGAGTGACCAAAATAATGTGTAACACCTGTAAGAATATTGACCGAAGATAATAAAGAAGAGAAGAGTTGGTGGACGTAGCCCTAGACTGGGGGTGAACCACGTATATCTTGTGTTGTGGTTGGTTTATGCATTGTGGATGTTTTATTGTTTATATGATTACTGCTTAGTGTAACAATGTATGCTTAGATGAATATGATAGCTTAGTGCCTGATGATGTGAATAAGATGCTAAATCTGATCTATGTTGATATGCTTAGTACTTGAATATATTAGATCTGGATGAATATTCCGCTGCTCTGTAATTAGGGTTTATCTGCGCTATAAACAAAGGTTAAATACTAATGAACTATAACTTCTAAGTGTTATGTTAATTTGTTACAATCACATATATGTGTCCCAACTAAGGTTGCAAACATTGGAGTCTTGCAACCATCCCTGCCTCTACTTCGAGTGAGACTTCATTTGCTTCACAGGTGTTGCCGAATGGGCCGGTACTTAGGGTTTTTTTGTTGCGTTGTTGAAGCGTTGAACCCTGGGTCTGCCCCTGTGCCAATAGAGGATCTTGGTGGCCACCCACCTTGTCCAACTGGCTCAAAACATGTTTTTGGCAACTTACTATTTTTAGCAGTTTTTTAGTTCCTAAACTTCCAGGGCCTAAACGATGATTTTTCACGATAAGGAACTTAATGATATCCAAAGGCTCTCATTGACCCCCCTAAATGAATATCCTGGTCAATACCTTTCCAACGGGCTATCATGTGCCCTGAACGAAGATCGTATGCAAAAGTTATGACCCCGGGAAGTTGATGTACTAACTTACCCCAACGGGGCACACATGAATTTTGACACTTCATCTCCTAGGGTTAGGTTTTTGGATGTCTAGGATTTTGGCATTCATGTTTATTGTAAAAATGCCTTCAAAGCCTAATTGTACTCATCTTCTTGCGAATGAGCGTAGTCGTCACATCTCTTCTCAGAGATAAGTTGCCACCATTCTAGAAAGCTTGTTTTTAGTCTACATTTTACAGTTTTCATCATATTTCTTATTTAACGGAAGTCAATTTTTACTGTATATATGTTATTGTTCATTATGTCTCTGTTTTAATTTCATAAATCTGTGGTTTCATTTCGTTCCGCTCATAAATCCGGATCAAATGTTACATGAAAACCCTAGTTGCACCACTCATTTCATTGGTTACCCTTTCATATTTGAACCTTTGACCTCCAAGGAGGAAACACATTGTTCTTAACCATTAGCCCCAGTCAAAGTGTACTCTCTCATTGCACCTAATGATTATAATACCACTAGTTACAATGTACCAAAAATAATTACAAATAAAAGAAATCCTAGGAATGGAAATCAAACATTTGCTAATGTGGATATTAACTACCATATTTAAGCATGAGTTTGAAACAATAAGAGTGTTGTGATAGTTCTATTGGCCTTAGTTGAAACAACAACAATGTTGTTAATAATGGTGATCCACCATCACAAAAGTGTTGTTAAAAATGATGGATGCTTATTTTTCTATACAATTACTATAAGTCATTTTGTTCTTTATCATTACATTATGGATAAGGACACTTAAATGTTAGTTATCTTTAAATCAATTTTCAAAAAAATTCATTATATTAATACAAATTTATCTTAAAACCAAGTTTATAAAATATTTAGTAAATCAGTGGTTTTTAAATATATTACTAACTAGTTTTATCAATTGGATTTAGCTTGGGTGGTTCAGAGGAATTATATTATCCTCCCCACCCTGGTTCAATTTCGGTAATTGACATGTTGAGCTCATAAAAAATTGTATTGTTGTAATGATTTTGAGCCTTGTTGACCAACCAATGAGGAGAAGTGAAGTTTCCCTAAACTTTGTTGTAACTTGGAAAACAATATCAATAGCTAGTTGTTTAATGGTTTCGAGCCTTGTTGACCTAACAATGAGGAGAAGTGAAGTTTCCCTAAAATTCATTGTAACTTGGAAAAAAATATCAATAACAAGTTGTCCAAAATTTTTAAAAACTTTACGTAAAAAGTAAATCAATACAACCAACCATTAATAATTTAAGGAAGAGAAAGAGTGTTAACGTAGTTGTGTTATTTCCATGATGTCGGCAAGTATATATGGTCCTGCACTACCTGTGCTATTGCCAACACAGCCATTAAGAAACAAGGCTTGTACACTCCTTTGCCTACTCCCAACAAGCCATGAGAATCCATATCAATGGACTACATGTCAGGCCTTACATCCACCAAGCAGGGAAATGCCTGTGTTTTTGTGGTTGTTGATCGCTTTTCCAAGATGGGGATTCTAGCCACCTGTAAGAAGAGCATCACAATAGATGTCACTGCCAAGATCTTCTTTGAACAAGTGTGGGCACACTTTGGAATCCCACAAACAATTATCTCATATCGGGACAGTCAGTTCCTCAACACATTTTATTAGAGCCTCTGGTCACTGTTGGACACCAAGCTCACCAAGTCCACTTCCTTCCACCCCCAGATAGATGGCCAAACCGAGGTCATCAACCAGATGATCGTGCACATCCTGCACATGTACAATTCCAAGCACCCTCACACTTGGGATGAGAGTCTACCCTATGTTCAGCACAAATACAACAGAGCCATACATATCTCAACCAACCACAACCCCTTTCAGGTGGGGTTGGGATTTCAACCATTGGGTCCCATGGATGTTGCACTACCTATTGCAGCCAATAAGGCATACTCGTTGCATGCTCCAACTAGAGATGGCAAAGCCACCCGGTTCATTGAATGGATTCAACACATCCACCAACAGGTTCAAGATATTTTACAGAATTCCAATGCTAAGTACAAGAAACGCCATGATCAACACCAAGTGCCACACAAGTTTCAGGTGGGAGACAAAGTTTGGTTGCACTTGCAGGAAGACTGCCTTACAGGGCCTCATCAGAAGCTTCTTCCACTCTCTTATGGACCCTACACCATCACCAAGGTTGTGGGTGACAATGTTTTTGAGCTCAACCTTCCCCCATTCCTTGGATTGCACCCAATATTCAATGTGGACCTCCTTTGGTCTTATTTTCCACCATTATTAGACACCTCAGATATAGCAGAATAGTTGACACCAACACATCTCAACCCTGACTACATGGAATATGCATCCACTGATCAAGTCGTGGACACAGGTTAAGGGCACTCGCCAACAGAGGATCCAACTTAATCGAGTTGTCAAAGAATGGCAACTCCTTGTTATGAACATAATATATAGTAATAAATATAAATACATTATAATAGTTAATGAATAATTAATGAAGAGACACCTTCCCAATGAAAGGTCATGTCTCTTCATGGAAGGGCACCCCTGCGTGGGTATATAAGGCCCTCATTCTTATTGTATCATCATCTCATATTCATATACATTATTTTTTAATATATTATCCTTTATGGATTATAACCTGTTGTCCTCTCTACATTGGGTATTTATCTGGTGAACCGGCTTGGTTCACCACACTGCTGCACCAAGGAAAGTGGCTCACCTAGGGCCAAATTCAGCAGAAATTTCATCATCTTATGGGGGCACTCAACGCAATGGTGACCATTGCTTCCTAAGGGGGGAGGATTGATCCAGGAGGATGTCGGTGGCCACCCACCTTGTCCAACTAGCTCAAAACATTTTTTTGGCAACTTACTATTTTTAGCAGTTATTTAGTCCCTGAACTTTTGGGGCCATTTTGAGGGCCTAAACGACACTTTTTCGTGATCATGTACTTGAATGATAGCCAAAGGCTGTCATTGAGCCCCCTAAATGAAGCTTCTCGTTAATACCTTTCCAACGAGCTATCATGTGCCCTAAACGAAGATCGTATGCAAAAGTTACAACCCCGAGAAGTTGATGTACTAACTTACCCCAACGGGGCCCACATGACTTTTGACACTTCATCTCCTAGGGTTAGGTTTTTGGATGTCTAGATTTTTGACATTCATGTTTATTGTAAAAAGGCCTTCAGAGCCTAATTGTACTCATCTTCTTGCGAATGAGCGTAGTCGTCACATCTCTTCTCAGAGATAAGTTGCCACCATTCTAGCAAGCTTGTTTTCAGTCTGCATTTTACAGTATTCAACATATTTCTTATTTAATGGAAGTCAAGTTTTATTGTATATATTTTATTGTTCATTATGTCTCTGTTTTAATTTCATAAATCTGTGGTTTCATTTCGTTCCACTCATAAATCCGGATCAAATGTTACATGCAAATCCTAGTTGCGCCACTCATTTCATTGGTTACCCTTTCAGATTTGAACCTTTGACCTCCAAGGAGGAAACACATGGTTCTTAACCATTAGCCCCAGTCAAGGTGTACTCTCTCATGACACCCAGTGATTACAATACCACTAGTTACAAGGCACCGAAGATAATTATAAATAAAAGAAAGGAATGGAACTCAAACATTTGCTAATGTGGATATTAACTACCATATTTAAGCATGAGTTTGAAACAATACGAGTGTTGTGATAGTGCTAATGGCCTTAGTTGAAACAACAAGAGTGTTGTTAATAGTGGTGATCCACCATCACAAAAGTGTTGTTAACTATGATGGATGTTTATTTTGCTATACAATTATTAATAAGTCATTTGTTCTTTATCATTACATTATGGATAAGGACACTTAAATGTTAGTTATCTTTAAATCAATTTTCAAAAAACTTCATTATATTAATATAAATTCATCTTAAACCCAAGTTTATAAAATATTTAGCAAATCAGTGGTTTTTAAATATATTATTAACTAGTTTTATCAATTGGATTTAACTTGGGTGGTTCAAAGGAAATATATTATCTTCTCCAACATCTTGAGCTCATAAACAACTATATTGTTGTAATGATTTCGAACCTTGTTGACTTACCAATAAGGAGAAATGAAGTTTCCCTAAACTTTGTTGTAACTTGGAAAAAAAATATAATAGCTAGTTATCCAATGGTTTCGAGTCTTGTTGACATAACAATGAGGAGAAGTGAATTTTCCCTAAACTTCGTTGTAACTTGAAAAAAACTATCAATAGCCAGTTGTCCAAAAATTTTAAAAACTTTACGTAAAAAGTAAATCAATACAACCAACCATTAATAATTTAGGGAAGAGAAAGAGTGTTAACGTAGCCGTTAGAGTTATAAGTATTTATTCCCGTTGGAATTTCCAATCCAAATTCAATCCTTTCTTCCTTTATTGGGCTCCTTGAACATCTGATTTTCGTTTAGGAACGTATAAGGAAAGACAAGACTTGGGAGGAACTCCGGCATCAGTAAGCCGAGCATAAGCGCGTTCTTGTTGTATTCAATATCTGCTTTCTCATCTGCCGAAACAGTCTGGATTACCATAAGACTTGGGAGGAACTCCGGCATCAGTAAGCCGAGCATAAGCGCGTTCTTGTTGTATTCAATATCTAGTTTTTCATCTGCCGAAACAGTCTGGATTACCATATTCCAGTAGCCATAAAACCAACAATTTGCTAGGGTAACCCATAATTGGATCTGCTAGACACCCCGTGCAATATGAAATATAAACTGTTATTTTTATGATTTTGTTATTGGTACTTCTGGGTGCAGGAACAATACCACCGTGAGATGGAGAACAGGCGTATTGTTTCCAGGCCAGCTGCAGCAGCAAAGTGTAAGTGGATATCTTGAAAACTTGTAATGTTTATAATTGGTAGACTAGATTAGATTTCTTGGTTTGTTTTCTAAGACATATGCGTAGAAAATGACAGGCTCTGCAATGGCGGCACCCAACCAAAAGGCACTACAAGCCAACAACAACAATAGGAAAGCCTTAGGAGACATCAGCAATCTGGTGGGAGCTCTGAACGCCAAATGCAATATCAACAAAGATGATGTGATGAAGTATGTTGTTTGATGTTATTTATTATCTTTTAGGTCGTACATAGTAAATCAATCTTTTGCCACTAGTATTCTTTTTCTGCTGCTGGGTTTTTGTTTTTGCCATTTTGTTGTTCTATTTGGTGCCCTCTGCCTCCAATGTCAAGTCCTAAACTCTTGGACTGACTACTGTTTTAGGAGGTCTGGAGTAAACTTGGTTGTCAATGCCAACAAGGGAGCCAAGTGCGTCACTCAGGTAAGCTTAATCAGAATCAATTAAGCAAGCTGATTGTTTTCTAGTAGAACTCTTCAACTGGGTCTAGGGTTTTTAAAACAATCTCCTGGGAAATTAAGCTAGCAACCAGGTAAAACCTCTATGTTAATCCACCTGTTTTTTTCGTTCTTCCTGCCTAGTATTCTGATTTTCTGGGCATGTTTAATTTGTTCCCTTTTGTTTTCATCCACGGACCTCATTCTGTTCTCTATTTTCTGTGAGCCCAAGCAGGGAATCTAATTCTTTATTTTTTCCATTTTGATTCCAGCAATCCCAAGCAGATGGTATTGTTGTGAGGGCAGAAGCAAAAGAAGAGGCAAAGGTAGTCCGGGGAAACAAACAGAGGCGTACTATCAGAAGGAATGCTCAAAATGCCAATGCTACGCAGAAGGATACTGTTGTTTCTATCAGTGATAGTATAGAGTCAAGTGCACAAGATGGGAGATTAAAAGCGCCGAGCCAACTCGAAGCAAGGAAACCCAGAGCACAGTCACAGAATACAATGCTAACCGCTCGAAGTGAGGTCTGTCTTATTGATTAAGTTCTATTAGTTCTCTTGTTTTAAGTACTGGCTCAAATCCAAATATACACAAGCCAAAGGTACCCATATCCACACCCAATTACTTGGGGGTTTTATAGCTGTATGATAGCTTTGTGTTTATTCATGATGCAAATTGGATGAAAATGATTGATAATCTTGATAGGGGTATTTCAGGATGCATACAGTGACTTCCACGAGGTTCTTCATAGCATTGATGATGGAGACCTTGAAAACCAATTGGCAGTTGTGGAATATGTTGAAGACATATACAAGTTCTACAAGACGATTGAGGTATGTTTCTCTGTCAATGATTGCAGATTTGTCTGAATGTGAAGGTAACATTTTTATTTTCTTTTAGTAATAATTGGCAGCCCCGTATGTCCAGAACATGAGCTGTGTACCTCCAGATTATATGAAAAGGCAGCACGTTGAAATCACCGAGGCGATGAGGGCAATCCTGATTGATTGGTTGATAGAGGTACAAATTCGTTGCTATGCTAATTTCGTTTTCTGCCAATCTTAGATCTAGAAGATATTCATATGGGCAATTTCTTAAGCTACGCTTCGAAATCTTAAATTTTGCAGGTGCATCTGAAATTTGAACTAATGCCAGAGACATTGTATCTCACTGTGTACATCATTGATAGATACCTTTCCCTTCGGAGTGTTAAAAAGTGGAAATTACAATTAGTGGGAATCACTGCGATGCTTATAGCTTGCAAATATCAAGATATCTGGGCTCCCCAGGTAGGATGACTTATTGACATACTTAAGCATGAGTGTAAGGAAACCTTTTGTATATATCTAATTAATAGAAGACCTGGTTGGCTCTTGAAAAGTACACATAAGCACACACTCTTTCAATGGGGACAACAACAATGTCTGCTCCCAGAGAAGAAATACAGTATTGCACAGACAATATTGCATAACAGTTTACAGAATATTGACATAAGAAGAACTCATTCATATGTGGCTACAGGTCAATGAATTAGTCCGCATCTCGGCAAAACAATACACATCCAAAATGATAGTGGCCGAGGTAATTAGCTA